>JAJMYO010000060.1:0-160638 GCA_023087385.1 Diplodia sapinea | reverse complement strand
TCCGCCACATAGCATGCTAGTGGCTACTGCAAAATGCTTCCCCTACCACTTGTCACGCCTGCCGCGTGTTCAAGTGCCAAATGACCACCAACTGCACCACGTCGGCCTACTACGACGGCACCGGCGACTGCATGCTCGGCGGCGGCGTCGGCCCGCGCGCGAACGAGTTCTGGACCACGGCCGCCGAGGACGACGACATCTTCTACGTCTCCAACGGGCCCGGCGCGCCGGCGGCGGGCAACTGGTTCTGGGGCGGGTTGCTGGATGATGATGGCGAGGATGGTGACGCCTCTTCGCCTCCTGCGCGGTAAAGCTGTGTACGTTGGAAGTTGTTGGGTCGGTTAGCAGGGAGGGGTGGGGTTTCTTCTGCTGTTTTCGATTGCGGTGGTGATTAGGGGGAAGGATGGGTGGAGGTTTCGGAATTTGCTTTTTTTTTTTTTTTTCCCTCCCCCTGTGGCGAGCGGGAGGACGAGTTTCAGTGTTGCTTGCGGTCATGGCAAGTTTTGAAACATTTTTGAAAGTTTGGATCTGATCCATAAGGGATTGCTTGAATTTGATCACTCGCGCCATTTTTATTTCACAGGTGTGCATGAAGAGCCAAAAAGTTTGAGCGAGGCAAGCCTCTTGTATTACAACCTCACGGGTCGAGTGTATATTTACATGGTTTTTGTGTTCAAGAGTACATACAAAAAGAAGTGAGCCAAGATTATGTACCGATTAGGGGCGTCGACCAAAGGCAGCCCGGGGGCGAAGAAGTCCCAGCGAGCGTGGGCAAGACGCTTAGCAGGAGGGGACGTCGTCGTAGACGCAGTGGTCGGAGGGGCCGGACGAGACCTTGGAGGGCTCCACGTCGTTGTCGTTGGTGCCCTTGAACTCGACGCAGATCTCCTGGACCGAGGTGGCGCAGGTGTTGGTGAAGGTGGCGACGTCGCCGTAGTTGGAGTTGATGCCGGTGAGCGACTTGCCCGAGTAGGCCTTGATGTTGTTGAAGTTGACTTTGCGCTGGCTGCCGTTCTGCTTGCAGTTGCCGCACGAGCGGTACAGCTTGCCGAAGTCGACGACGGTGAAGTCGTTGACGGTGACGCCGCCGGCACCATTATGCTGGATGACCTTGTCCTCGGCGCCGGTGGCACCGCCGCCGGTGACGGTGGCGTCGCCGTCGCCCTTGAAGGTGAGGGCGTCCTCGCAGACGGCCGACCACCAGACGTTCTCGAGGGTGCAGCTGCCCAAGCAGTGGACACCCTCGACCTGGTCCTCGCCGATGATGACGTTCTTCAGGGTGGCACCATCCTCGAGGATGAAGACGGCGTCCTTGTTGCCGCCCTCCTTCTGGCCAGTGCAGGAAACACCACGGCCGTAGGTCTTGAGGCCACCGTCGAAGGTGCCGGAGACGCTCTTGGCCTCGCTGAAGGTCTCAGAGCCCTGGGAGTCGGGGATGGGGAAGTTGGAGCGCTTGTGGTGCGAAGTGGAGGGAGCCGCCATGCCGGTGGCGGCGAGGAGGGAAAGGCCGAGGACGATCTTGGACTGCATTTTGTATGATTTGTTTGTAACGAAGGTAGGGGATGATCACAGATCTATCCGAAGATTTGTTTGAAAAGAGTGGATGTGAGGAAGGAAGTGAGAGACTTGGTGCTGGAGAAAGCATTCTGGAGCGACCGAACTGGGGCTTATATATCGATGTCGTCGCCTCAGTTCGGCCGGCGGAGAGTCTGGGCTCCGCCGTCCGAAAACAATCTGGAAGGGGCAGGTGTGGGGGCTCGTACTTTGAAACCTTGTTTACAAGTTCGGGGGTAATATGGGCCCGTCAACTCCAGTAATGGTATTAACGCGGCCCATCGTGCCAATCCTCTCAGGCGTCCTGGATCTGAAGAACCATGAAAACGACCTTAACCAGCTCCTGGTGTCGTGCCACAAGGGCGGCAATTGATAGTCGCTCGACGAGCCGGCAGTGTCTCACACCGTTGATGACCGGGGTTGGTGGGCCAGCGAGCGCCGTCAAATTGGCAGGGGGCGCCGCTCCATGTCCGATTGTTCTTGGCAGTCAGCTAGGTAAGAGTGCAGAGCGACGGACTTGGCTTTCTTGGCAGCCGGCGGCGGGCCTGGTTGTTTGAAACGCGCACTGTTAGCCAAGCCTCCCTCCTTCGTTCCAATATTCCACTCCCGTCGGCTTGGCGGCCGATCGTAGCCTTCCACGTACTACCTGCGTTCAACAACGTTGTCCATCCGTCTCAGCCATTGATTCCGGACGCCCTCGCCTAGCCCTGCGGCGGCTCGAGCCAGGCCAAGAATCTGACATGAGCCGCATCCCAACACCGATCCCAAGCCGGGGTCGAATTGTGGTGGCATCGCAATAGGAGCTTCCCCTGACATTTTATCTCACTAGTCAGACGCTTCGGGCTTAGGCGGTAAATCGGCCACGACTTTCGTTTCACCTTCAGCGAAGCGTCTAAGAATATTCAGGCCTAACTTTGCGTATGGCCGTTACATCTCTATATAGATTAACCACTATAACTCTATAATTTTCATATATTTTATCTTCTAGTATATTTATAGCGATTCTTTAAGATATACGTATCTTTCTTATAGTATTTTTAAAGCGATTACTCTACGAACTTGTATAGATATATATCGTTAAAACCGAAAAAAAGTACTCTTTCATCGTTATACTCTTCTTAAAAATCTTAACTTTTTCTTAACTTTTTACGAGTTCTTCTTTTTTAAAGCGTAATTATTATACGCCGGTAACCTATAGATAGTTTACCAGGCCGGAGACCGAAACATTTAGGCCGCCGGTGGTCCTTAGGCAACCCGCCGGAGGCCCCTAGGCGGTCCGGGCGCGGAGGAAGAAAACCCTTTACCCGAAGGCAATCCGCAGGCTTCCTCTCTTTATATATTCGTCTATCTATTAGCTGCAAACACACCTTCTACTGCCATTCGATTCCCTATCTACCGACGTGCCTTATAGTAATAATAGTAGAAAATATTAAAAATAAATTTTTCGTATATATTTAAGACGATAGAGAGACTATTTTTCTTTTACTTTCTTATACTTTTAAGATAAAAAGTCTTGTTGAAGATACGAAGTATATCTTTAAAGAAAGAGAGTTAGCTTTATTATAAGGGTGTAACGGGCGTACGTAAAGTTAGGCCTAAATATGCTTAGACTCTTCTTCGAAGATACGGCAACGAAAGAAGTTTTACCCGGTGCACGGTATACCTTTGAATAGAAGGCCTGACTCGTGAGATAACTGCTATTACAATTTTTTGGCTTCACTCGCCTAAGCCATGCATACGAGGACGCTCGTGGGTAGGGGATGCATGAAAGATGGGATGCCTGGCCGACATCAGGCTCACAAAGAATCCCACTAACACGTTACTAAGGAATGATATCTCTGTCTCAATGTGTTTGCACGGACAAGATGCTCCCATCTACGTCCCGATATCTTCAACTGTCCGCTCAGAAGAGTGTGGCGTCTTGCGTGGGGCACAGAAGGGCAACACACCGTGCCAACGACAACGGAACCCGCGGAAATAGAGGGAATAACGTGCATCCTTGGTATCACTTGCTTCATGCAGGTGAGCTGTCATTCTGGAACCCATGGCCTCCCATTCAACTGACAGTTACGAGATCACACCGCACGGCACTTAACCACTCCCTCCCTGGTCCTCCGTCGAAGCCGGACGAAGAAATCGCTCTGCTTGACAAACCACGCGTTGTGAATCGTCCACTCCCTCTCCGGCTGCACAAGCTCAAGCTGCCCACCCACTTCATCAGCTCACAACCAACCACACAAGCAAAGACAACAGGGAGGTCGACAACAACATACCTCAAAGTTCAACAGCACAGCCGGCACCAGCTTGTAAATCTCAAGCAAGCTGATATTCTTCCCAACGCACGTCCTCGCGCCCGCCCCGAACGCAAAAAGACAATTCCTCATCTCCGCCCTCCGCGCCACCGACCCCTCGAGCCACCGCTCCGGCCGGAACGCATCCACGTCTGCGCCGAACACATCCGCCTCGCGGTGCAGCGCCCACGCACTGCACCCCACGATGGTGCCGGCGGGCAGGAAGGCACCGCCGCCACACGAAAGCGTGACGCCTCCCCCCGGCACCACCCGCTCCAGCGGCAGGCCGGCGGCCGGGTGCACGCGCAACGCCTCGTTGACGACGGCGCCCAGGTACGGCAGGTCGCGCACGTCGCTCCAGCGCAGCGATGCCAGTTCGTCGTCGCCGACACCGTCGCCGTCGCCGTCGCCGCCGCCAACCCCGTCCTCTCTCAACACCTCCTCCTCCTTGTTTCTGTCCCTCTCCTCCACTGCCGTCAGCTCCGCCATCAGCTTGCCCATCGCCTCCGGCCGCCGCAGCAGGTGGTAGAAGACGGCGCGCAGCGAGATGGCCGTCGTGTCCGACCCGGCGAACATGTTGGCCACGGTCAGGGCGAGCACGCGCTCCGGGCCGATGAAGGCCGGGTCTTTGCGGTGGGCGGCGCGGAAGCGCGAGAGGAAGTCTCGCTGTTTCGGTTGCTGCTGTTGCTGCTGCTGTTTCTCAATGTTGTTGTTGTTGTTGTTGTCGTCTTTCCTGTCCTCGAAATCGTCGTTGCTTTCGGCCATGCGCTTCTTGGCGAATTCGACGACGGGGGTGTTGGAGCGGGAGTAGCCGTGTTTGCTCTTCCACAGCCGGAAAGGGTTTTTGAGGAAGACGCGGTCGAGGATGGGCATCTGGCCGATCTGAGAGGGGGGTTGTTGCATGCTTGTTTAGCTTCATTGCTTGCGTTGGGATGGATGTTTGCACCAAGGTGGGGACGACGCGTGTTGGAACCTTGAAGACACTACTTACCACGGCCACGTAGTCCAGCAACCACTCCAGATCGCGGATGATGCCGTCGACATCCTCGCCGCGGTCGACGAAGCCCAGCCGTTTCGAGTAAGTCAGCTCGCCGATGACGTCGAACGAGTAGTATTGCAGCCACGTGCCGAAGTCGCACACGACCTGGTTGTCGGCGTATCGTCTCGCGAGCTGCGCCAGGAACGCCGTCGTCGTCGAGTCCACCAGCGGCTCGTACTGCACGATGGCGCTCATGGCGTAGGCGTTGGACACGGCGCGGCGGAGCTTGGCGTGGAAGGCCTCGTCGGTAGTGGTGAACATGGTGTACAACGGGCGGCCTTTGGCGACGGTTTGCTGGACGGGGTAGAAGTCGGACTGATGCTGCGTCAGCGCCGCGAGTGGCTGGATGGTGAGTACGTGGTGAGGCTTGCCTTGGCGAAGCCAGCGTTGAGGGCGTATATCTGCTTCGCTGCTTGGGTGTCTGAGACGATGACCGTGTTCGGCCCAATGCGCACGAGCTTGCCGTATTTGTCGTGCAGTCGAATGTGCACCACCTCCGGTCGCCGCTTCCACACTATCCAAAGCCGCCAGAGGTCGGTGAAGGCTGCCAAGAAAGGTCCTGGGATGTGGTTGATGCCGTTGCAATATTTGTTGTGTAACAGGCGGACAACAACCCCAGCAACGCAGAGCTTGATGAGGAGTGGGAAGGTAAGCGCGTCGTAGAGGCGGCCGAGCAACATGATTACCCCAGACTGTCACTGCGTAAACTCTGTACGCTCATTTTCTGGTGGAGAGCTCTTTTTGAGTCGGCCAGCTCGGCACCCCCGCATCTGATGTGGTTGTATAGCCGCACTAATTCCGCCTTCATTCCGCACAAACGGTGTCTGGATCGACGGTAAGCGTGGGTACTATTGTCAATGTGGGGTCCTAACTACATTCCGAGGTCGCCGGGGGTGCATCCGCCCCTCATCAGCTCGGAAGCTTTCTTTATCAGCTTCGGATGACGACTTGTAAGTGGCTTGCATTCTTTCCGCTTTCCATAGTTCTTTTCCTTGGCATTTCGTTGAGTCAAACGCTTCGCGCTCGGCGATTTGCCACCCATCCCGCAGATCACTGGTGCTACCCGACGATACTCCCCACCGTCTCGTCATCACTTTTCCTTGGCCAATACACATGACTCCGAGCTTCACCTATAGAGCGACTTGCTCCAAGCACCCCACGATAGAGGAGAACAAAGTCAACAATAGCCTATGTGTCTTCCAAAGATGCCATACGCCGCCACTTCCAAAACGCCGGAGTCTGCTGAGATGGAACGCATGATCCGAGCCCGAGCTAGAAGAGCACCTTCCTATAGCCGCCCGCTTTCAAGAGCTATGTCCATGGTCGAATCGGATCCCTTCGGAAGCAGCTCAAAACACCCGTGGTTGGCATCGCCGGGTCTCTCGGACGCGTCGGGGGTCCGTTGGCGGAACGCACAGGCGGAGCGGAATGCACCAGCGGAGAGGGAAATCGCGAGCGGAGAGGAATAGCTGCAATGCGGAGACAAGATTATGCAGGCGGAGCGCATCCCCGTGTTTGGCCGAAGATTGTCCGGGCCAGGGTCTTAGCGTTCTTTTCACCTTCGTAGCTCCAACACCAGTACACCCCACTTCTTACGAATACGATCTGCATTACGATCGCCCCCTCTCCTCGTGTTATCTGTACCCATTCACCCGCAACGCCACGGATAGGGCGGAAAGGTAAAATCGGTTCCAACGGCACGGCCTGGCACGTGCCATCACCTCCCCCCACCTGGACCAATAAAGTGGTGGACCTTGCTGGAATTTGCGGCAAAGAGAGGGTCTCCTCCCGGTGTGGCGGTTCCGGGGCGTGCGTTTGATGGCCATCATTCTTCTGGTCCCGACCTTCCCGCGTGCACATCAAGCTACCCCTTCAGGATTCGCCGCGGTGATCTCCCGCTGTGTTTTCTCTATCCGCGTCTCTCACGGTGCCGTGTCTCCCGTTGGAGCTCCACATGCATCTCTGATTGACGGCTGTGCCACGAGTGCTGCCCCGGTTCCTTGCCGAGCGTCCGCGTCGATGTTGACGCTGACGCACACAAGTTCCGGACATGCGTCGAACGCCAGCAATGTAAAAGAACGAAGTTCAAGGATGCAGTTGTGGTGATTTAAGCAGCGGGCTCGCCACTTTCTGGGCGAACAGTGCAGCTACAACCGGGAGGCGCATCGCCAGGCTATCTGCGTGATTCTACACTCGCTTACTGCAATGGCTTGCATGACCGCCTTTGCAATCCATCACGCCTATAATGACAGTCTAGTAGACTTGCGATGGCACTTACAGATCCTGAAATCCTTTCTGACTTCCTCTGGAAGGCGATCGTCCTTTCTCTCGACCACGACACCTGAAGGAAACGACCATCACTGACACGATGAAGACATACGCAGCTTGAGCGGACATGGGGCTCACACTTACCGTATGAACTCGAGAAATTGGAGGACTTGGCGGCAGGGATTATAAGGGCGGTAAGCGTTCTGCCACCAATGAAACAGTGTCCTCGAGTGAGACCGTGCAAGATTCTAAGAGTTTGATTGGCGGCAGAATGCTTACCGCCCTTATAATCCCTGCCGCCAAGTCCTCCAATTTCTCGAGTTCATACGCTATCCATGATACAACGCATGATATATCATAGTGCAGTCCTTTGCACACGGTATACGAGAAGATGAAGGCGCTAGCGCCGTGCACTGGCCACGCTTTACCGGACTCGGCAAGTCAACGGCCGAAAGGCTCGTGTTCAGCACACCATGTTCCTTATTTAGAACCCCTTTTGAGTGCTATAACGCAGCCCATCAACAGCCTTAAATGCTGCGATAAAACTGCGGCTGGTGACATTGACCGCCCATCCCACAGATCCCCCACTCGTTCACAATGGTCGGCAAGAAAGCTACCGGCCTCTTGGCCGTCGCCGCAGCAGCCTCGGCCTCGGTCATCGACCTCCCCGTCCACATCCAAAACACCTACGTCAGTCCCCAGAACTCCAACGCCAATCTCAACCGCAAACGCAAAAGCAAAAAAAAAAAAAAAACCCCCCAGAACTGACGTCATCCCCAGTCCTCGGTCGAATTCCAAATCGGCACGCCCCCCAAGCCGTACCGCCTCCTCTTCGACACGGGCTCGTCCACGGCCTGGCTCACCAATAGCGACTGCACCGCGAGCTCCTGCCCCAACCACAGCGGCTTCAACCGCACCCTCTACGATGCCGCCGCGTCGTCCACCTCGGTCGACCTCGGCTTGGCCGCCACGATCCCGTACACCGGCGGCGACGGCGTCACCGGCGCCGCCTTCCAAGACGCCTTCGCCGACGAGAAGGGAGCCGTCGAGTGGAACCAGACCTTCCTCTCCACCAACACGAGCAGCTGGAGCTTCATCACCGCCGACGGCTTCGTCGGCCTGGGCTTCTCGTCCATCGCGGAGAACGGCACGACGTCGCTCGTCGAAACCCTGCTGTGGGACGGCCGCCTCGACGCGCCGCGCTTCGCCATCTTCTACGGGACGGACCTGCGCGACGGGGCGCAGCAGGACGGCGTCCTGACCATCGGCGGCAGCCGCGAGGACAGGTACGTTGACGGCGACGGCGTCGTGTACGCGCCGCTGCGGAAGGAGGACCCGTTCCAGCTGTGGCGCACGCCGCTGCGGACGCTCACGGTGATGGCGACGGGCACGAACGAGACGGTTGTGCTGCGGAACGATGGGAGGCTGCCGCGGACGAGCGGCGGCGCGCCGATCAACAA
This sequence comes from Diplodia sapinea, assembly GCA_023087385.1. Lineage (NCBI taxonomy): Eukaryota > Fungi > Ascomycota > Dothideomycetes > Botryosphaeriales > Botryosphaeriaceae > Diplodia > Diplodia sapinea. The sequence goes on along the minus strand of JAJMYO010000060.1, from coordinate 152,026 downwards.
CGCGGTCGGCGCCAATGCGAGCCTGGGCCTGGACGTCACCGGCAGGGCCGTGTTCGACACGGGCGCCGGCAGGGTCCAGGTGCCGCGCGACCTCGTCGATGCCGTGTACTACAACCTGGGCTGGAACAACTCGAAGCTGCTGAATGGCGAGGAGAGGTTCGAGTGTAAGCACATGAATGCGTCGTGGGCGCTGGCGTTTACGCTGGGCGATGGCGCCGTCGAGGATGATGTCGTGTTTACCATCAGGGGCGATGAGTTTGTGCGGCCCGGCGATCAGTGCCAGCCGCCTATCGATGATAGCGGGGTGGATGGGTTTGCGTTGATTGGGGCGACGTTCTTGCAGAGGTATTATTCTGTCTTTGATTTTGGCGCGGATAAGGTCGAGGCGTATCAGCCGAGGATTGGGTTTGGGAGGTTGAAGAAGGAGTATGATTACCTGTATCAGTAGAGGTGAAGGAGCGGGATGGGTTTATGAGCAATACTGTATATAGGAATCACGATTATTGCAACAGAAGATCATCACCGTGTGTGGGATGTGAATTGGTTAAGAAGTTTGACAGCAGCCGATAACTTAAATTGAATAGGATAGTGTATCAAGAGACAAATTTAACAATACCCGTCTATCAAAGCCACATTTACGTGGCTCCATCGCCATCCACTTCGACGTTGGCGGCACTGTCCCCACTGTCACCGGCTGTGCCGCTCTAAAGACAGAGGCGGCGCCGAGAAAGCTGACAGCTAGCGGTGCGACGGCAAACATCATGGTTGGCTGGGCGGACGGCGAACCAACGGGCCGGTCTGAGGCGCGGCGTGGCCAGGAAACCAATCCAGGATCAAGTATATGTGTGGTATATATATGGTGCCACGTCCGAGCGACGGCAGTCCACAGAAGTCTGGTGTGGAGCTTAGGGTGGTCTGAGTAATGGCGGGAATACCGTCGCTATTGTTTAATCCGTATACACTGTGGGCAAACGCAAGTCTGACTGCTGCTGTGGCGCAGGCTGTATGGCTGGGCTGCCGTCCTACCCGATTCGGGAGACTGATGATGCATACATATCCAGATCTAAGAGCATCCGTTTCCGATGACTAAGAATTAGAATGACCAAATCGGTCACTCCAGATGCTGTAACATACGGATATACCATTGGTTTTACTATTGACTTATAATTCTTCAGCTCAGGACTATTTACCAATAACACTGTTTCCGTTAAAGTCGTTGCGCTTTTGAAAAAGAAGCTGCAGCAAAATCTATTTCATGTGTCAAGGTCTATCCTGAAGGCCTTGGGAGGATGAAAGTGCCCCAGGCAAAAATTCGAAGCCTCGAAAAAAGGTGTGCGGTGCTACGAACGAGCTCGCAAATGGCGATTACTCACCAATCACTAGGGGGGGTGCTTGGTAGGCCTTCTATGGTTAGAGACGCAATGAGATCGACGCATTCACGGCTGACCCATTTTGCACCAATGGATAGGCTATTTCTTGCGTGCAAGTGCACCAATGCTACCAACATTTTCCCTGAGCCAACAAACATTCGAAACGTGCGCCTGCTCTATTGATACGCATGAGTTGGCACTTTGAGATATGCGACAGGTAGCCGCACAGTTTTTGTGGCGGTGAGGGATGCAGATTGGACGCGCCGACCCGAGGCTGACCTTGCATGCAGCAGTGGTGTCACCCAAAACAGGGGTGGTGCGGGGTTGTAACAACATCGGGCAGCAATGGACATTATGAAGTCTCGAAACAGATTCATGCTCTGTAGTGCAGGAACACAGTTTCTCGATTTAATTCCGCCGGTTCCTTCCGCGCATTTTGGCTCTCATTCTCATCGTCATTAATTCTTCCACCCTACCAATCCTGTTGATCTAATTGCGACACCAAGCCGGCTCAACAAGGCTTTCAACACGCTATTCGCCTCCGTGAAGTACCATCTGCCAAGGTGGCTTGACCTCCAGGATGGGCTGGTGCAAGTTTGGCGGAGATGTGGTCAAATTCGAAGGGGAAGACAAAGAACAACGACATTCACCCGATGTTCCTCACCATGATGCATTCTGCAATTTCTGCAGTGAAGTATGCCCTCCCTCCATCAATCAAACGTAAACTTCTTTTCTGATCCATCCAGACAATCTATGGTACTCGCTACAGGTGCAATCAGTGCGCCGACTTCGATTCCTGCCATGGCTGTTTGAGCAAAACAGGCGAGCACGGATACAACCATTTGATGCTACCAATCACCGATCCCGACGTAGACGCACCGCCCAATCATGTGCCATTATTCTCCACTCCCCACGATCTTGAACTCGCTTCCAGCCACAACCCTCTACACAGCAGCCCTGCAGAGGTTCTTCGCGCAACGAGCTTGGGAGACGACTTTGCCAAGACGATAGACATCTCCTGGTGGCCCCAGGATGGACCGAGGTTCACCGGTGAGCATGGTGAAGTTCTCCAGAACGTCGCGCCCTCGGTACAGCTTGTGGAAGATGATGGACAAGAGATTCTGGCCGAGAGACCTCCAAGGCAAATCGTCTTTTGTCAACCCGGCGAAGAGCGGTCCGATATGCCCGCGGATCAGATCACCTGCGTCATGTCGCCGTATTCGTTCTACGAAACGATGGTCTCGATGTTTGCAGCCATGAAGCAGACCGGAACGGTCCCGATCCACATGTGCCCACGCATGTACGAATACACGCCACTCAGTCCCGGCCACACCATCCGAATCCTCACGCTATGGCCTGGGTCTGGAGACACCCAACTCCGTTGCGAGACGCGTGAGGTGGCGCTCGGGCAGGGCGTGTACTACGAAGCGCTATCGTATACCTGGGGCGATCAGTCTACAGGTACATTGATCAGCTTCAACGGCCTTCTTCTCCCAATTGCCCCGAACCTGTGCAGCGCCTTGCTACACTTGCGGCTTCCGGACAGACCGAGGAGTCTGTGGATTGATGCAGTGTGCATCAATCAGCTGGACAACGAAGAGAAAAGCGAACAGGTACGGATGATGCGTGAGATCTATCAAGAAGCTTCAAGGGTTGTTGTGTGGCTCGGTCCTATGGAAGATGACAGCGACGCAGCAATGGACTTGGTTACAGGCGACCTTACGGCTGGGTGCGAGGAGGCAGCGGTTCCCTCAGATTTCGAATTCGTCGGTGATGATCAACCTTCTCGTCCCAAAGGCAAGGGGAAACAGCCCGCCAACGAGATTACCCGGGGGCGCCAACGGAATGTCAAAGTTACCGTGTCTTCTGAGTCCAGAGAACACTCGGATGACGAACACACTCCTCGGGGCAGGCTCGAAGACGCAGAAAGTCCCGGTGAAAGAGCATGGACCGCGCTCCACGCGTTCATCCAACGACCCTGGTGGTCACGCGCGTGGGTATTGCAGGAGTACACCGTTCCAAGACAGGAGCCCATCTTTCAATGTGGCAACCAGGTCGTAACTAGCAAAGAGCTCCAGCAAATCTGTTCTATTCCCCCAAGAACCGCCGAAATGATTGCCAGTCTTCCCACGGCGGACCTTGTCGCCATCAAGGCTAGCTTTCGGCTTAGCCTTCTATTCATGACACGTGACGAGTTCCAAGAGGAGGGTCACCTGGACTTGATGCGCCTCCTGCGATATAGCCTCAACACCCAAGCCACAGATCTCAGAGACAAAGTAATCGCACCACTCGGTCTCGCCTCACAACAATGTCGCAACGCGCTGGTCCCCGACTACTCAAAATCCACCACACAAATCTACACAGAGACAGCTCGCTACATCATCCAATCCACAGGCGACCTAAACATCCTCGCCATCAACACCGCCTCCCCCCGCGCTGGCGCCGACCCGCCCCTCCCCTCCTGGGTCCCCGACTGGGCGCTCTCCGCCACGTCCCGACCCCCCACCCTCCTCCAGCCATCCCTCTACCGCGCCTCGGGGCCCTACGCCGCCTACATCGGGCCACCACCACCATCCGACCCCACCATCCTCGAAGCCGGCGGCATCCCCCTCGACCGCATCGCCCACATGCTCAGCGATGATACTACCATCGCCCCGGCGCAAGGCAGCAGCAGCACCACCACCAACACCACCGCCGCCCTCCGCCGCACCGTCCGCGCGCTGCACGACGCCCTCCTGTCCGTCATCAGCGCGCGCGAACGCGCCGCTAGTGCTACCACCACCCCGGCGGCGGCGGCGGCCCATGACGCCCACGCCCGCCTGCACCGCGGCGCCACGCTCCGCCTCGACCCGGACCCGCGCGTCTCGGACCAGTTCTGGCGCACGCTCGTCGCGGACGCGATGATGATCCGCGACCACGAAGATGTCCACGGCGGCGGCGGCGGTTCCTTCGCCAGCCCCGCGCCCGACGTCTTCGCCGAGCTGTTCGAGCTGTTCCTCTACGGACCGAGGCCTCCTCCTCCTCCTCCCGGCGACCACGGCGTGGGCGCGATGTCGTCGTCGTCGTCGTCGTCGTCGTCGTCGACTTTGGCCAAAGAACCAGATGACCGCGACGACGACAGTTTCGCGTCCCGCCGTAAGATCACAACCGCAACCACCCCATTATTCTCCGACACAACAACAACAACAACAACAACAACAACAACAACCCCCATCACCCCGCCCAACGACCACCCATCATCCTCCCTCCCACCACCCGACGCCCAGCAGCAGCACCTGCTCCTCGCTCCCCTCACAACCCGCATCGCCCACGTCCTCGCCACGCCGCCCTCCTCCTCCTCTGCGCTCTCCCGGCGCCGGCGGCTCTTCGTTACCGAGGGCGGGCGGCTGGGCGTCGGGCCGGCGGGGTGCGCGGCGGGCGACGTGGTTGCCGTGCTGATGGGAGGGGAGATGCCGTTTTTGCTGAGGGAGGAGGGGGAGGGGAAGAAAAAAACTGGGCTGGTGAGGTTGGTCGGGGAGGCGTATGTGCACGGGGTCATGCGGGGGGAGGTGGTGGAGGGCTTGCCGCGGCCCGGGGAGGGGTTGGAGGGGTGTTTGGTTGTTTTTCGGATTTGTTGATCGGGGGTGGGATGTTGATGCCTTTTGTCTCTTTGATCTGTTCTGCGCCGGTGCTGGGTTTTCTGAGATGTTGTCTCGTTTGCTGGTACCCGTGACGGTCGGTCTATTGCGGTATATAACTAAAAGTGCTACGGTGCTTAACGCTTAGGGAATGCTTTCCGTTGACTCCCGTCGTGCGGTCGCCGACGAATTCATGGCGAGCAGGACCTTCCCTTTGCACGCCGCTGTTTTCCAGGCCTGCCACCGTGGTTGCGACCGTAAGCAACCATTGTCACACTGCACACAATCAACATTATGGGATAACCCGCACGCTGCGGCTTCGAAGCACGTTGTCAAAAACCCGCCGTATCAGCCTCTGTCTTTTCCCAATTGGGCAATCCTCTCGAACACAACCTTCAGGGCACCTTTCTTCTGATCAATGAGCACGGAGTCATGGTTCGCCTCGGGAAACGTCGAAGTAGCAAAGTCAACCTTCTCCTTCACCTCATCGCTTTGCCAGCATTGCTCGAAGTACTGCTGTCCGCGCTTGGCGATCATGATATCCGAGCCCGCGAAGAATGCTTCGACACTCAGCCTCGCCGCATTTGGCTCACGACTGCCAAGCGCTGATTCGTTGTCGGCTATCTTGCGGGTGCAGCTCGAGTAATCCGCCGCCTCCCCCCAGTCGGCATCGCCGCACTTCCGGAGGCAAAGCTTCACTTCTTCGTTCGCGCCCGTCATGCTCTCTGCGAATTGGTACTTGGACGAAAGCGTCTCGATGAGCTTAGCCGTGTCTTTGTCGACGCCGTATTGCTCGGACGGCGTGGTGGAAGTTGACGTCTCTGCTCCGGGGACATCTGTGCTGGCGGAGGAAGAGAGCAGCGCCGCTGAAGACGAGATGACGCCTCCAGACCAAGAGGCGCTGGGCATGATCTTGTTGTTGATGAAAGCGTTGAGACCGGCCCAGGAGTCGAGCAGGTTGGTTGGGAGTTTGGCGGCGATTGTGGTAAGAGTCGCGCCCGAGTGGGCGGTCGGTACCCAAGGCGCTATCACTGTTGTCAGCCTCGTCTTAGGGGGAGATGATCCAGCACGAACCCAAGAATGCGACATAGGGTGCCTTGGGGTCAAGGAGGGAGCGGTGGTGGCATAACGTGTTGAGCGTGTACACGGTCCCAGCCGAATGCGTCACCATGGCGACATGCTTGACGTCGAGTCGCTGCAGCAGAGCTGGGACTGTTTCGAGCCAGATGCGCATGCGAATATCGATGGGTACTGGTGTCGAGCCTCCGAAGGCCGGTCTATTCTACGCTCAGCTGGAGCCATTCTCGGCAGAGAGTGCCACTTGGGCATACCTATCGACACATATGACCCTTACGCCGCAGTCTCGTGCTAGCTTGTCAAAGTGCAAAGAATTCCATCGTGTACCAAACATCGGGCCGATGAAAAGAATGGCTGGAAGGCTGGCGTCATCGAAATTCGTCGTCGTCGAGTATGTGACCTTAAGCTTCGAATGATTTGTCGTTTCCGGAAGCCATAGAGCTTGGTGGAAGCGATTCGAACATACTGTGCGGATTGCTTTGTCCTCTGGTGAGTAGGATGTCATTGCTAAAAGAAGAGGAGACGGGCTGGGTTTCGACGAGAGCAGGATGCTGCTTCCTTTTGCGGGGCTTTGCTGACTCTAGGCAACAACATGCGCGAACCTCGGTAAGCAGCGCCACTAAGCTATCTACCCAATAGTATATCGTACGACTATCGTGCATTCTATCCGTTGTAACGCTAGGCCCCTTCTACTAAACTTCGGAGTCGCTTAGCGTAGGATTCATCTTAAGAGTAAAAGGCAAGTAGCAAGTAGATCAGAGAGGTATTGCATTTTAATACGACACACGGAAGAGCCGGTTACCTCCAATAGGGTTGTATTAAAACTTCAGTTAACTACGAATAATTAAGTATCTAGCTATATGTATGTACTATATAAGAGCTACATTTGATCTCAGGATCATCGCATATATGTCGTTGATCCGTGTGCGAGCGGATCGGGCGTGCTGCGCATTCATTTTTACTGTTGATAGTGTTGATGACAATGATGATTTATACATCCTGTCGGCCGGTAATCTACAAAAATCCCCTCCGCCGCAAGCAAGCTGGAAGTGCACTATCAATTGGTGCGAAAACTCCAGCCAATACTCAGTATTGCTGCACCGCCCCGCCGTATCGATCTGACGTGGCGTGGATCGACATCATCCCTGTAGCGATGTGCATGACGAGACTTGAAAAGTTCTGCACGGGCCGAACCTTGAGCCTTATTCCTCCTCGCCACCGCCGGGCCGGACTAACAGCCACCAAGATGTTCAACGCGCTTCCATCCGTACGACGGGCCGCATGGTGGCGGTACCGCAAGATTGGGAAACATGTGCATCGTACCGCAGACTTCTCTTACAAGCCTTTGCGACACGCAGACACTATCCGTATTCTCAAAGTCTTACCCGGGGAACCTGGGGAACGCATCCAAAGCAGCCTCGTACATGTTGACTTGTCCGAAAACCCTCGTTATCGAGCAGTATCGTACACTTGGGGAGACCAAGGGGAATTCGAGGACATAGAGTGCGATGGATGTAACATGCAGGTCACGCGGAGTAGTTTCACTGCTCTTCAGAGGATACGAAGTCGGGAACATGCAGAGCCGATCTGGATTGACGCCATCTGCATCAACCAACACGACACAAATGAACGGAGTGCTCAAGTCCGCATCATGAGAGACATATACCGGCAAGCTACCGAGGTCATAGTGTGGCTGGATTCGGGCTTTAAGGACACTACCGCTGCATTCCGTCTCATTGAGATGATTCATTCGAGCTTTGGCCCTGTCAAACAGATACCTGGATATCCGGAACCGACTAGGGCTTTCTTTTTCGGCGACAATGCCTCATTCTCCCGTGTTTTCAAAAAACACTCATCTTCACTTTCCCGCGTTCTTAAGCATCCATGGTTTAGACGAGTATGGGTACTGCAGGAAGTTGGGTTGTCGAAGCAGGCAGTACTCGTTTGTGGCCATGAGCGGATCGAATGGCCAAAGGTCGTCTTTGCGAATGCATTTATCAACGCCCAAAGTTCAGCACTTAAGAAAACGCTTTCATTGCAATCATCATGGATTAGGCGTATGACGAACAAGTTCTGGCACGACAATAGCACAGGCTTCCTTCGGCTTCTTCATCTCACACGGACGCACATGGCGTCGGACACCCGGGATAAAATCTTTGCGCTCCTTGGTCATCCTTGTGCTTCGCGGATCCGAATTGACATCGACTACACCACACCTGTCTCTAGAACATACCGGGATATTGCTATCGCTCTTTTGCAGGACCCTCACACCAAAAATCCTTTTGATGTTCTCTCAGCTGTGTTTAGCGATCTGACCTACCGTCGACCCGACCTACCGTCGTGGGTTCCAGACTGGAATACCACCGGTAAAACCGCATGTTTGAGCTTAGATGGAAAAGAATGCTATTCCGCCGGGCGAGATACCCCGCCTTGCTTCCAGGTCCGCAATCGCGAAAGAGTTCTAGATGCTGAAGGCATTCTTGTCGACAGTGTTGTGAGCCAGTCACATTACTTGCGCATGGCTTCATTTCTACCAGGCCATCATGGTGACCTGGACCACAACTACCAGAGCCCAATAGTTGATATCTGGAACGAGTTCTGTAACAACAAGCGGAATCTTTACCCCACTGGCACACACTCCTGGAAAGCCTACTGTGACACACTAACAGCGGAGAACTTTTTGTGGTTCTCACGAGGAAAAGAGCATCCCTATGTCCCAGATGGTGACCTCAAACGCTCGCTAAATGTTTTATGGAGATTATGTGGCAACGGTGGGATAGGGAGTCTGGTTCCGGCGAAGCTTAGCACTAATCACCGGGACTATTCTCTCAGTGCGACGAGGGACGAAGATATGTCTGCCCTTTTTTTTTTTTCAAGAGCAGGCTTCGATGGTTCGCAGATACAGGCGCTTTCTTATTACCAGAAACGGCTATTACGGGCTAGGGCCACATAACATGCAGCCTCAGGATAAAGTCGCTGTCCTCTTTGGAGCACGTGTTCCTTTCATCCTAAGGCAGGTTGACGATCGCTGGAAGCTTGTTGGTGAATGCTACCTCAACGGCATCATGCACGGCGAAGCCATAGACATGTGGAGAAAAGGGAAGCTTAAAGCTACTACTTTCCGAATTGAATTAGCCTTTAAGTTCCAATACTATCGTTTTATGAGGTTCCGCTAAGTCTAATTTCAAGAGTATGCGTCATGCTAAGCGGGGAACCTTCTCTTTCTTAAGCTGCTGCGTGTTGTGCTATGGTTCAGCAATCCCGCTACCGCCTACATAGGTATTGTAATGCCGCATCCGTGGAAGGCAGATGCGGGTAGGCAATTTCTTTTGTCACCCGCCGTCGGCGTGAGGCGCTGCGATAAGCAATGTGTGCGAAAAGACAGGCTCTCCCCAGGTGTACGACATGGCCTCGTAGGGGTGATTGTCAAAATCAAGCTCGACATTTCTTATTGCGCCGCGCACAGGATAATTCCGGTCGATGGCCGGCTCCAGGTCAACAACCCTGATGTGGTTCTCGCCTGGTAGTGGTCTGTCTGCTGATACATCAGAAGTATTCGTCTGCCGGAAAAGCGACAGGTGGAGTCAACGGTTCGCCTCTGACACAGTATGTCAGAACATGCAATACGATTATCATCAGCTGCAAGTGATGGTATATTCCTTCCAAAAGGCTACCTCAAACTCCCTTTTCCGCCCACCCTGGCACCATCCCCACCTGGCGGAAACTTATCCGAGTCATCGACGCATAAACGATTGACGTCGTCATCCCCCACACCACCACCATCCAGATCATACAAGCTTGGGCTCCATTGCGCCAACCACGTCTTCGCTCCCTTGGCAAAGCTTGCTGCTCGGCCGAACGACTTCTGTCGTGGTGACCAATGAGTCGCTTAAGATACGCCATACCGTGCACTTATCGATGCGATCTTCATTTTCCGGGGCTGCTCAAGACTACGTACCGTGGCTACGAACCACTTCTCTCGGCTGTCCCGGAACAGGTTGCGCCGGGGGACGCGCAACGGGCTGAACGGGCCGCTGCTACTCTCTTCTGGGAATAAACTTCAACTGATGAGAGCCTACAGCTGAACTACTCTAAAACAGCAGTTTGAAATACGAAGAGCTTTTTTTAGGTTTTCATTTGCAGAGATGCCGTTGCTTTGGGAGGGGAGCCCCAAGAAGGTGACACTGCTGATTTTGCAACGATCCTGAACGGATTTTCGTGGCCCACTTTCAGTCGTTCGTTGTGCCATAATGAAAAGGACCATCCACCATTTTTGAAGTTGTCACAAAGAACAAGATAAAAGCGGATTGCTTAAAAAATACCTCTAATTCTCTCTATGGCGGCGTCTCTCAGCTCAGCAACATATGTCGAAGCCGTTGTGCCAAAGTCGAATGGCTCTTGGCGCTCAAGAACCGGCACAACAAAAAGGCTCGACGGACCACCGGACTTCCACTTGCTGAAAGACCCGAGCCCTGCCATAGTAGCATATCTACACCAGGAATCTGAATCCCTTATCGACTGCCTCCCCAGGAAGCCCATGCTCCTCGATCGCCCGTCTCCGGTCCTCATCACTGCCCTGCTCCAAAAGCGAAATCCCCGCCTCAATCTTCTTATTGAGACGAACAAGCACAGTGCGCAGGATAGTGGCGAAGAACGCGGCCCACAACGACGTGATGGCGTTGACGATCATCGGCACGACATAACGGGGAGCGTACGAATCTGCACAAACATAAAAGTTCGTCAGCCTCTACGACGTTCGTCACAGACAGCGGGGAGATATCACAAGGTGGGGGGGGGGGGGAAGGGGGAGCCACAAAAAAAAAAAAAACATACCCTGATACATATACGGCGAGTAGATCTGGCAGACGTTGGACAGGGCGTTGATGCCGGCGAGGGCGGCGGCGCGCTTGGCCGGCGGGCGCGGCAGCGTGTTGGAGATCCAGGCCAGGGCGACGACGTAGCCCGAGTAGTTGGCGCCGATCATGAGGCACATGGAGAAGTAGCGCGGGCCGAACTCGGTCGTCGCCGCGGCGATGACGAAGGCGGCGACGGCGAGCAGCGGCGGCAGCGCCACGTGCAGGTAGCGCTCGCGCGTGCGGTCCGCGTGCCACGCGTTGATGAGGATGGCGATGACGCCGATGACCTGATGTCGTCGTGGTGAGTCTTGACTTCTTTTTTCTTTCTTTTTTTCTTTGTGGTTGGGGGGGCGGGGGGGTTTGGGGGTTGTTGTCGCTTACGTAGGGGGGGACGGTGAGGAGCAGCGTGGCTACTTTGCCGTAGCCGAGGCCCTCGACGACGCTGGGGAAGAGGGTGGTGACGGTGCCGGAGGAGGTGAAGCCGTAGATGGTGGCCAGGAGGAGCCAGGCTTTGGGGTCCTTGACGGCGAGCTTGAAGCCGTGGAAGAAGGTCTGCTCCTCGGAGTTGACCCAGTCGTCCTCGCCGATGTCTTCCTGGAGTCGCCAGATTGCCAGGGCTCTCTCCTGGTCCGAGAGCCAGGTCGTGGTGCGCGGGAAGTTGGGCATGATGAAAAATGCTATCAGGGCGAAGAAAATCTGGAAAGGCTCAGTAAATGGGAGATGATCGCGTCAAAACCTGGCATACCGTGATAGCGCCCTCTGGAACGAACTGTCAGTACATGATCAAGCTTCAACCAAGAGCGACGTACCAATGATAAACAGCCATCTCCATGCACCGAGGCCTCGCACGCCAGCCATATTATCCGTGATACCAGCTGCAATTAGGCCCGAAAATGCCCCGGAAAGGAGAGATCCAGAGTAGAGAATTGCAGTCCTCAGGACAAGCTCTTTCCTCGAATACCATGCTGAGAGATGATAGAGGCAACCAGGCTGTCGCAAGTCAGTTACGGTAATGGCGGGCGTATGCATTGACTCACGAAGTATGCAGCCTCGACGAAACCGAGGACGAAACGGCAAGCGACCAAACCGCCGAAAGACTGGACAGCTCCGGTGCAGGTGGAGATGATGCCCCAAACCACCATACATGCGGGGAGGTATATGGCAGGCTTGCCAAGCTTGTTGAGCATCAAGTTGGATGGCACCGAGAAGGGTCAATATGCTTGAAGACCGATCGGCAGGAGTGACTTACCCTGCATCAGCAAGTAGCCGACGAAAAGGATGCTCAAAGCCGTCTGATACTGGTTTCCCTTCAGCCCCAAGTCATCGCTCATGCCCGCAATCTTCGCCGCCGCGATGTTGTTCCGGTCGAGGTAGTTCATGATGTACATCAGCAGCATCATCGGCAGTAGCCTCAGATCGATCTTCCTCTTGACCTTGACCATCAACTTCTCGCGCTCCTCGGTGGACAAGTCGCGCAGCGAGGGTGGCAACTGGACCTTCGGTTGCTGTGCCGTGGCTGACGACGTCTCGGCATCTTCGACCTTGCTCCCGTCATTCTTCGCGATGTCGTCCATCTTACTCGTCGGGTGTCTCGTGGAGAGGAGGAAGTCAGGAGACGAAGCACGGCGGGGCACTGGGTTAGAACGAGGCAGCGGAAGCCAAGGCTTCGTGAAATAAATAAGAGCTCGCCTTGGTTTAGCCAAGCTTCCCCGCATCCTACCCCGGCTTCGTGGCAGCCCCTAGCCGGCGAGCGGAAAAGCTATGGGGACCTTGCGTCGGCATATCCGCTACCCCACAATGCCGCATCGGAGAAGCATGTTTGCGGATCCAGCGATGATGTGGTTGGAGAGGCAGGCGTTAAAACTGGAATAGTGCGTGTTTCGTCCTCGCACGACCACACACTTGCGCAGCCGCTAATCAGAGCGACGACTTCCACCGCATGCTCGCCACGCAAACTGTGGGCCGCATTTATTGATCTTCTCAAAAGATTTCTCGGTGCGTGGCTTATCTGCTGCGACTTGGTACCACTTGCTTGAAAGGGCCACATTTGCCACGTTGGGAAGGTAGGACATGGCTGACTTTGCAACAGGATCCCGAACGGAAGCATGAGCGCTTCTCCTGTCTGCGGCTTTCCTAATTGGGGGATAGGAAAGCCTGCGGAGGTAACGTGTGGATACCTTCCACCCGAGAGAATCCGACCTCCCACAAGAAAAAAATCTGTTAACGGAGATGTCGTTACGAGATTGGTTTATACATGGACTGTTAAGTTCGCAGGGATAGTGGGCCAGTGCACACGGCTCCTCACGATTCGGCCGGCAGGTGATACAACCACCGAAGAAAGATCTGGCGGCAACTGACTTTGTCGTTAAGGCACCAACATCCTCGAAGAGGTGGCGTAGAGTCCGGCCAAAGTCTTACCGTGAAACTGCGCTCCAGATCCCTTTCAGTATACGCCGGCCCCTGTCCGGGGCTAGAAGGCTGGTTAAGGCGCTACATTAGAGGGCTGATTTTCAAATCGGTACGTGGCATTCTGTTCCCAAAAAGCTAAGAACAGCCATACATTGTGTCATCCGGGATCATCCACTCCATTCAAAGGGATTGCCCTGGAGAAGCGGGCAACGTTAAAGGCGATTGACATTCAAATCCTTCCAGCAAAAGTCCAGTGACAGCACCACCATACTCCACAACCTAGAAACATTCACGAACGCCATAGCGCCCACGAACTGTTAAATCCCGACCAGTTCCCAAACGACCGAACCCTCCCAACCGACAAACTACAACAAAAATCAACACGACACATCCACCCCAACCCCATCCCCCCCAACCCCCGCCTCAATAACCCCAAACCCCTCCCGCACAAGCTCCCCCTTCGCCGCCGCCAACTTCGCCCCATCTACCACCACTCCGGGCTCCAACAACACCAACACGCACCCCCCTCCCCCCGCCCCCGTCAACTTCGCCCACCCCACCCCCTTCCCTGCCACAATCTCGCACGCCCTCTCCAGCCGCGGATGCGACGCCCCCAGCGCGGCGAGCAGTCGGTGGTTCAGACGCATCAGAGCGCCGAGCCGCCGTACGCGGTTGTCGTTGTTGCGAAGAGCTAGTGAGCCGGCAGTGTCGTCGTCGTCGTCGTCGTCGCCAGCGAAGAGACGGGAGGCCAAACGGCTCAGGGCGTCGATGGCGGCGAGGAGGGTGGCGGCGAAGACGGGGTGGGACCGGGTGAAGGAGGCGACTTTGGCGAGCTGGGCGTGGGTGGAGCGCGGCTGGTTGGTGTCGATGAGGAGGACGGAGAGCTGGGCGGTTGATGCCGGGGAGAGGAAGTGCGTGGGGGGCGGTTGGTCTGCGCCGCTGTCGCGTGTTGGGGAGGATGAAGGTGAGGAGGGGGGCCTGGCTGAAGGGGAGGAAGAGGTTGAGATGGAGGAGGAGGATGACGGCTGGCGATACACCAACACGCCGCCCCAGGTGGAGATGGCGTTGTCGACGCCGCTGGGCGTGCCGTGCGTGCAGACTTCGCCGGCGAAGGCCCAGCGGTTGATGGCGTCCAGGTCGTCCGGGAAGAGCTGGGCGTGGCCGCGAGTGATGCGCTTCGCGCGCGTCGTGAGGAAGGCGGCCGCGAGGCAGACGCAGATGCTGCCGCTGCTGCCCAGCCCGGCGCCGATGGGGATTTGCGAGCGCAGGATGAATGAGCAGCCTCGTGCGGGTGCGTTCGTCAGGGACATGTAGAGGAAGAGGAAGGCGCGGGCGACGGCGCGGCAGAGGGGGTCGCCTTTGGTGGTGGGACAGGCGCAGGCGGTTGTCACTGCGCTGTCGATGGCGGCCATCTGCTCTGCTGTGGGGCGATAGTCATCTCTCGGAGTCGAGGCGTAAAAGGCCTTCCATGGGAGCTCGCGGGAATCCCATCTGAGGTCATGCTGGAGGTCTGACAGACTTAGTCTCAGTAAGCCGGAATTATCGTTGGTTGATAACGGCTCCACCCTGAGAAACGTTCTCAGAGAGAGAGCTACTGCGACTGCGCTCTGGCATTTGAATTAGATGTCAGGACGACCGAAGCCAATAATCTGGGTTTAGAAGATAGTCGTGTACCTTGCCATATACGACGGCGTGCTCTCCACAAACAATCGCCTTGGCTGGCGCGGACACCTCAAATGCATGATCCGTCCAAACTACCTCGGGACCCATTGTGAAAATCTTCGGCTCAAGGGATAACCGGGGTGTCCCGAAAACGCGTAACAGTCTCTGTAATAATGCCAGAGCCTCGGAATGGTTCCCGAGCTCGCGGATGTACAAAAGGGGAAAAGTGATGACAGGCCGTCCAGATTACCGGAAATCTGGAAGAAGGTTACCGAGCACGGAACAACCCCGAGCGGTTCCACGATTCGATTGTTTCGGCATGCCGAACGTGAGCCCTTACATCCCGAAGCCGATTTGGGAAATACCAATAGCGGATGAATTCGGTCGTAGAAGTACTTCCAATATATATTGGTGGTTTGACTCCTCATTCAACCTTCAACAGTGAAGACTGAATCCAGAAAATCAACAATAATCAAGCAAAAATCAAGCAAAAAACAAGCGACATGTCAGTCCGCGCAGAGAAAGTAGGCATCAAAGCCATCGAAATATACATTCCGAACAGAGTACGGCTACCTGAGTCCGCACCAGTCCCCCGCTAACGAGAAACCAGTGCGTCAACCAAGATGATCTGGAAGAGTTCATGGGCGTCAGCTCCGGCAAGTTCACCAAGGGCTTGGGCCAGACGAAGATGAGTTTCTGCGATGACCGAGAAGGCAAGTGGTCAGCCCGCGACGACTGCCATGATGCTTACCTCCTCCATTCAGACATGTACTCGCTCGCACTAACGGCCGTGTCATCGCTGATGCGCAAGTACGACATCGACCCGACGTCGATCGGGCGGCTGGAAGTGGGGACCGAGACACTTCTGGACAAGTCCAAATCGTGCAAGTCGGTGCTGATGCAGCTGTTCCCGGACAACGGCGGCGACATGGAGGGCATCGACACGTACAACGCGTGCTACGGCGGCACCAACGCGCTGTTCAACGCCGTCAACTGGGTCGAGTCGTCGGCGTGGGACGGGCGCGACGCCATCGTCGTCGCCGGCGACATCGCCCTCTACGCCGAGCCCAGCGCCCGCCCCACCGGCGGCGCCGGCTGCGTCGCCATGCTCGTCGGCCCCGACGCGCCGCTGGTGCTGGACCAGGGCACGCGCGCCTCCTTCATGAAGCACACGTACGACTTCTACAAGGCCGACTTCAGCGCCGAGTACCCCATCATCGACGGCAAGCACTCCATCGACTGCTACCTCGAGGCGCTCGACGCATGCTACCGGACGTACCACGCAAAGAAGAAGGCATCCGAGATGCCCTCTCGCCACGGCGCCGTCCAGAATGCCGCTTCTTCTTCCATCATCAACGGCGGCGGCGCTCCGACGACGACGAACGGCACCTCCTCGAACGGGACGCCCTCGCCGCCACCCCCTCTCCCCCTCGACACCTTCGACTACATGGTCTTCCACGCGCCCACGTGCAAGCTGGTCGCCAAGTCCTACGCGCGCCTCCTGCACCAAGACTACCTCTCGCACCCCACGCACCCCGCCTTCGCCGGCGTCATCGACGACCGCGAGCAGCAGCAGCAGCAGCAGCAGCTCGACAAAAACAACAACAACAACAACAACAACAACAACACCGCGCCCTCGCCCTCGCCCTTGCCATCCGCAAACGATGCCTGGACGCGCTCGCGCGAAGCCGCCTTCGTCGAGCTCTCGGCCCCGCGCTTCGCGGCGCGCGTCGCGCCGGGCACGGTGGTGGCGACCAACTGCGGCAACATGTACACGGCGAGCGTGTACGGGGGGCTGGCGGGGCTGCTGGGGACGGTGCCTTCGGCGGCGCTGCTGGGGAGGCGCGTCGGGCTGTTCAGCTACGGCAGCGGGCTGGCGAGCTCGCTGTTCAGCGTGACGGTGTGCGGCGACGTGGCGCGCATGGCGGGCGCGTTGCGCATCCGGGAGAGGCTGGCGGAGCGCGTCACGGCGTCGGTGGAGGAGTATGATTTGGTGAGTTGTTCCTTCTTTCTTTCTTTTTTTTTTTCCCCTCCCCCCTCTCTCTGCGCGGGAGGGGGGCGGGTCGCTGGAGTTTTCGTCATTGTTGTTTGCTGAGCGACTGACTGACTGACTGACCGGCGGCTTAGGCGTGTGCGATGCGCGAGGAGAGCTATCAGAAACCGAGTCGGGATCCCCAGGGCGATGTGGATTCGCTGCTGCCGGGCACGTACTACCTGGCGCATGTGGATGAGAAGTTTCAGCGGACGTATGAGGTCAGGTAGACGGTCTATTTGAATGGGATAGTATTTATGCTGTTGTGCCTCCATTACGCCGTTTCGCCATATCATGAAGTGATTTCGATGGCTGCTGTTGTTGTTTTAAAATGTGGCTCCACAGTGGCTGACAAAAGGCTTGAGCTTGAGCCCGCCTGCACGTACCTCAAAAAGATGCTACACTGCATACTAACCCAGGTAGTTAGATCCAATATTTGGACATAGATGTGAGTTTTGAAGTCACGCAAATCCATCCGAGTATCGGATCCAACTACCCACGTAAGAAGTGTAGCGCCTTCGATGGAGCTCAGGGGCGCTCAATTATTCCGTCACCCGTAGTGGCGCTAACTGCCTGCAGCTCAATTTCAAACCACGCTTCTCCCCAAAACAAAATCATTTACCTTGACTCCAGACTCTCGGTAGAAGAAGATTGCTGCTTGATCCTCAACGAGGCCAGTGAAAACGGCTCCCGAAGCCGGCGAACTGCATTCTCGTGAGTGAGCCATTGGTTGTCGTCGACGGCGCGCTCAATGCCGTCGATGACTCGGCCCAGAGTGACCATGCGCGCGCTGAGCAAGCCTTGGATGACGTATCGCTCGTCATCGTCATCCAGCTTCCAGCGACCGATCTGCACGCCGCGGCGGTGCTGCTGCTGGCGGGCGAACGGGAAGCCGTCCAGGGAGTCGTCGCTCCCCGTCAGCGACCCGTGGGCGACCGACGACTTGCGGGAATGGGCGGGCGACAGCATCTGGTTGGCGGCGCGGCGCGGGGCTTTGGGCGGGGGCGGCGGCGACAGGTCGTCGTTGGGCGAGACGAGCTGGTGCAGGTGCTCGATGCTCTCGAGCAGGGCGCCGCACATGGAGATGGCGAACATGACGTAGGCCGACTGGTCGCGGCACCGCGGGCAGGCCACCAGCGCCTTGCAGCTGCCCAGCGCCGCCTTCTGGTGCTGCAGGACGTCGATGAGGCCGGCCGTGTTGTGGCAGTCGCAGAGCGTGCCGCACTGTTGTTGGCCTTGGCCGCTGGACGCCGGTGCGGGCGAGTCCTGCGACGTCAGGACGACGAGGTCGACTTGGACGGACTCGTACGTCTGGATGGCTTCTTTGATGCAGTCGCAGCAGCAGAGGTCGAGCCCGTTGCAAGCCTGCTTGCGCTGTTGGTCTTGGTGTTGCTGGGTCCAGTTAGAGGCGCTGTCTGGGGCGGCCGGGAAGGAAAAGGAGAGCTGCTGGCCATCGTTGGCCTGGCCGCCTCCGCCGGCTGGGTGTACCGTGTGCAAATCTGGGGGTTCCACGCGCATTAGTGCGTCGACTCGCTGCGGGCGAGCGTGTGCAACCTTACCTTGCAGGGGAAATAAATCGTCAAAGGGCCACTGTACCGTGCCTGAAGTGGTATCCATGAAATCGGCTTCCACGTGTGGAGCATCTAGAGATTCGAGGAAAAGAGCAGTTGAGGGGTGATCCAGGCTCATCAACGCATCGACGTCGTTGTCAGTGGTTGCGGGGACACCATTTTCGGCAGGTGGTGCGGAGTTTCCGGGTGGGCTCGCGGTGGCCGACGGGGTCGATCTCGACCTCTCCGTGGAGGCTGCAGCGCTACCGGTGGTGGGGTAGCGACACTCGATGTTCTTTGAAAGGCATCGGGTACAGCCGTTGCTGTCACCGGAGCACTTGAGCTGCAGGTGTGGTTGTGGTCAGTACAGAGGACAGCGATGGGGCTGCGGGCACCGACTTTTTTGGCGCGGCAGTGGGTGCAGGCCACGCGGGCCAGTTTGCCCTGGCGCTTGCTGTCAAAGGGCGGCCGGGTGGGCTCCAGCACATAGGTGCCCTCCGCATCGGTCGAGTTCTTCAGGGTGCTGAACATTGAGTCTTCGTATTGCCAGCAGTCACGGTCACTGACAGCCAGGCCGGTCAGAGCAGCGCCTATATTGTCCCATCCATCAGCACTGTGTTGTTGCCATTGCGCCGACTTGCCGGGCCGCAGCACAGCAGTGAGCCCGACGCGGCGGGAAGGATGGCAGCTAAGCTTCCAGATAAGCCCGGGACGGCTCGCCTTAGGGCCTGTTCAGTACTCGGCCTCGCGGTGATTGGCCCGACGAGCAGGCAGCAATGACGTCACATGCATTCGCATCCGCTTCTGCTCTAGGTAGTCACCCTCGACTCTACACCTGCAAGGCCTCCACCAGCCCTCGCAGCGCCGTGTTCGCCTTCCCCGCATCCGCTTCGATGGCTCCGATTTCCTGCCGCAGCTCCGTTGCCAGCGCCCGCAGCACCCCTGCCGTGTGCTGCAGCGACCCGGCCTGCTCCAGAATCCTCAGGATAAGCTCCTTGTGCCCCGGCCCGGCACACCCAGCCGTGCGCCGCTGCTGCATCATCCCGCTCAGCAGTCTCCGAGGCGTTGGCTCCGCATGCTCCAATGCATGCATCAGGACCAGGCTGCACTTCCCCTCGTCCAGGTCCTCGGCGAAGCCCTTGGCCGCAGCGTACTGCCATCACCGTGTATCAGCATCCCAGCCTTTGGCGTGCGCGACGGATTCATGCATACCTTGTCACAGACGAGATTCGAGTAGTCATCGCGAATCTGGAAGTATCGACCGAGCAGTGTCATGAGCCGGTCCAGCCCGAGAGGCTTCGGTTCAAGCTCCGACCGTGCCACCATCAACCTCGAGATCATCCGAAAGAGACCTCCCGTTTCTGCTGGCGCGTAAGCTTAACCTAACCCTCCAGCGCTATAATTGCCGCAGGCCACTTACTGCCGTCCACCATCTGGAGATACTCGCGCACCGTAGGAACCGAGACATTGTACGTCCAGTAAAGGTCCAAGCTCTGACCAACCAACAGGTTCTTCATCTCATCTGCAATGACACGTGGGTCAGACAGGCACCACAACCGGTGACACGGGCTGCTTACCTATGACAATCCGTTGGAACTGGGCGTCGTTAAGCTCCGCCGCCCGTCCAATGACGTCGACGATCTGGAAGTTAGCAGAGTTCACTGTCTGAGCTACGCCGAATACACCGTGCGTTGCAGGCCGACTGCGTCTCAGCGGTGAACCATCTTCGAAATCGTCCAGCCTAGCGCTCACAGTCAGCTAAGACCGTTTTCGGGGGAAATCGGAGTCGCCTACATGAGCGACAAGGCATGAACGTCGCCGACGATGACTTTGATCGTCTCAAGCGACTCCGACGACGCATTGACCCAGACGTTCAGCGCATCAATGGCCTTCTCGCGCACACCCTTCGAAGGTAGCGATTTCAAGTAATGGAAAGGCGCCATCACCATCTGATTTCATTAGCTCCTGGAAAAAGCCGCTGCATCTCACCGGCATGTGACTCACATCAGTGCTCGCTCCAGGTAGGCTGGTGTTGCACATATCCTGCAAGTCGCCATGACGGGATGTTTTCTGCTGCGGACTCGACATCGCAGAGTCGAACCTGTCCATGCTCGCAGCTCCGGTCTCATCAACAATGCCGTTTTTAATTGCTTCTGCGTCTTGCCTTTCAGCCCCTGGATTCGTTCCGCCCGCTAGATGAAGCCTCGCCCAGAGCGCAAAGCCCGTCGGTACGTGCTGCACCTGGCGGACAAACTCCTTCGCGGCCTCCGAAAGGTCATCTCGGCCATCCAGAGCCTGCAAGTTCCGAGCATACTCATCCTCCTCGGTCCGGACAATTCCAAGACACTTCCGCCTAGCTTCGGCAGCGCCACCGCCAGCCTGCCGCACGAGCAAGCCCAATGCTCTGAATGCAGGTGCGGTACTACCATGACCACCGCTGGCGGCATAGTCGTCCCACGCGAGGAGCTCATTCCGGAGCCCGAAGGCGACGAAGGCACCACGGCAGAGCTTGCAGCACTCTCGCCTCTCTTGGTCTGTCAGACTGACGCCCAAGCCGAATGACAGTAGTCCGTACCACAGTCTGCACCAAACGAATCCGTTAGCCAGGAAAAAGCAAATGAAAATAACAAAGCCAAAAAGAAGGCGTAAATCCGATTGGCCGGACCAACAACAGAAAGTCGGAATGAAGGAGGGAAAGGGAAGAAACAAAAACGCACTTACGCTTCACTCGGCCGCAGCACCCAGTCGCGCACGTACTCGTCCCAGCTCTCGTCATCTTCTGGAATTCGCTTCCCTCGCTCGGCCCGCAGCCAGACGCCCTGCGACCACGCTTCGACGGCGCTCAACGCTTGCGTAGGGTCCTGCTCCATCATCGCCAACAGCATCTGGCCCTGCAGATCTTCTCTCTGAGCCTTCGATGAGTCATCGCCGCCGATGTTGCACGGGAATGATGCTGTTGGGTCATCGCTGGAGGGATTCTTCTTGCCGTTGCTGCTCGAGTCCGCTCCGTTGATGGCAAGCTTGTCATGGGCTGCTAACACCAGAAGTCAGCGTTGCCTTGCGTAGACACTCAAGGCAGGAGTGGGTGGTAGTGGTGGATGGGGAGGGATGCGGGTGTGCGCGAAGATGATGTGTGAGTCCGGGTGGGGTGGTAGACTTACCACCGTGATTGTCGCCATCGTATCTGATCGCGAGCTGGAGGGCGTAAGAAACGGCCTCCAGCCTCTCCTCGAGGCATTCGGGGATGGTCACGGCGGCCAGGCTGATCGGTGCGTTTGGCTGCGGAAGAGGCGCAGGCGGCCCATCACCGATCTTGCTACAGTCAGCATCGGCGCGGCGAGCCCCTGCGTCGCTCAGGTCTGGGCGCTGGTGCAGCCGCAATGCCAGAGCCTGCGTAGGCTGCCAATCTTCATCGCCATTGGTGGCCATGATGAACTCAGAAGTCGTGTTCAGCGGCCGCGATCGTGAGGGAGGTGGTGTCGACGGATGCGTCCCCTGCTGTTGGCTCGCCGATGGCGCGTAGGGCGACGACGTAGGCGAGGCAGAGCGAAATGTGGAGCGCAACATGGTACACGAAATCGATTGCTTGCATTTGCGTCGTTGGGGTTAGTTGTCGGTATTCCAAAAACTTTGGTAAGAGCAGTTGGTTTATTGCAAAGAAAGAACAGCAGCCAGCATTTATGTTCAGCCTTTTTCTATTGCGGCCTCCTTTCGTTTAAATCTCCTTATCCTCTCCCTACCCATTCCCCGGAAGCAAAGAACAAACGACTTCCCCCGAAGTACGGCGCGTTCACTCCTGGCTCCACGAAGTACTCTCGCATTTCCGTTAACGCATTTCCATCTGATGCCCCTTCAGGCTAAGCCCGATGGGACGCTCGGAGCTCTCTTCGGCAACGCTCCGCAACACAAACTGTCTCTGCTGCCTTGCTTACACCCTCTCTTGCTCTCCGGGCGTGCCGAATCGAGAAGCCCGCTTCGGCGGTGGCTTATAGAGGCCCCGTCAGCAAACCGCAAGGTCGCACCGGGGGCGTTCCGGGTCAGCCTCCGACGGCAGCCTCCGTCTTGCTTAACGGCCTGCCTTCCTCCCGTTTCAGCCCGGGCCTCCCCACCAAACCTAGAACATCGATGGCGCTCGCATAAGCGTTGTGGCTGCAGGCTCCCTACAGCTCGGTGGTTCTGCGACAACGTTGCGCGTACATCACGTTCACTGCTGTCTACCATCAAAATGGATCCAGGGAAGGATTTCGGCTAGACGAGGGTTCAGATGTCTTCTAGAGATCAAGTCTCCATTTGTCTTTGTCTGTATGTCTATTGTACACCCACCTAGATAGGGAAAAAAAAACGCGCTCGAATTGGGGAAAAGCTCAGAGTCAAAGGCGAAAAAAAGGAAACAAAGAAAGCGAAACCGAGCGAAGAGACAAAAGAAGGGGAAGGAGATGAATCCTCCAACATCAGAAGAAAACCCCCCCAATCCAATCACAAATCGAGCTTAAACTTCGGCGACAACCGAATCCGCTCGCCGTACTTGAGCAGCAAAAACGGCGCGGGCGCGGTCGCCAGCGCGACGAAGGCGAGCAAGCTGTTGCCCCAGCCCAGCCCCAAGGCGTCGTACAGCGGCGGGCCGGCGAAGGGCAGGAAGGCGCCGAAGAGCGAGCGGACGACGGTGTTGGTGGCGCTCGCGCTGGCGGCGTGCGCGGCGAAGGCGTCGATGAGGTAGGCCTGGACGGGCATGTAGACGCACAGCACGCCGAAGCCGACGAAGAAGGTGCCGACGATGGGGACGATCCAGTGCGTGCGCGCCGCCGCCGCCCACCCGTACCAGAACAGCCCGACGGGCACGCTGAAGGCGCCGAGCACGAGCGGCGGCAGCCGGTGCTCGGGTTTGAGCGCGGAGGGGGCGCCGCCGGCGAGTCGTAATGCCAGCTTGTCCGACGCGAGCCCCGTGAAGAGCAGGCCCGCCATGAAGCCCGTGCCGAGGCCCAGGTAGGCCAGCCCGGCGGCGCCCGGGGAGAAGTTGTAGGTGCCGGCGAAGACGGTCGTGAAGGTGGTGAAGAGCAGGTAGAGGTAGCCGTAGACGATGGACACCATCAACGCGAGGATGACGACGATGGGCGAGCGTAGCAGCATCTTGACCGGGCGCAAGATGGCGCGCGCGAAGACCTGCGACGGCGTGCGGTTCGCTGATGCTTCGTCGTGGATGGAGCGGTAGCCCGGGTTGCCCGTCTCGGCGCGTAGGCGCGCCGCGCGCCGCGCGAGGAGGGTGGGCCCGTAGGTTTCGCGCAGGATGGCAAGGCTGAGGATGACGAGGACACCTTCCTGTTTTGGGGGGAACGGGGGGAGTGACGTCTGGTCAGTGGGGATTCGAGGAGGACTGGATTGGGTTGGGGAGGGGGGAGGGGAGAGGGGGTCTTACGATTATGGTGACGATCCAGAAGCTCCACCGCCACCCTAGCGACTCTGACAGATAACCTCCAGCAATGGGACCGATCACGGGACCCTGTTGGACGGTTCGTCAGCCTCATACACACACGCACACACGCATACACGCGGGGTTTCGGGGGAACCCGAAGCACCCGAGACGAGCAAGAGGCGTAAGCAGTCACCACCCCACACACACACTTACCAAAAGCGGACCGAGCTGCCACCCGCTCAGCGCGTTGGCCCGGCGGGCGGGCGGGATGACGTCGGCGATGATGCCGCCGCCGAGCGTCAGCGGCACGCAGCCCCACAGGCCCTGGAAGAAGCGGAAGACGACGAACATGGGCAGGCTGGTGCTGACGGCGCAGGCGACGGTGAAGGCGAGGAAGAGGACGTTGGTCGCGTTGAGCAGCACGCACCGCCCGTACAGCTCGCTCAGCGGCGCGAACGCGAGCGGCCCGAAGATGAAGGCGACGACGTAGACGGAGACGACGAAGGTGGCGAGGATGTCGCTGGCGGTGTGGAACTCGGACATCAGCTCGGGCACGCCGGGGGCGAAGATGGTGGTTGCGAGGGAGCTATGGAGGGAGTGTTGCGTCAGCGTGGCGCAGGTTGTGAGAAGGGAAGGGGATGTTGTCCTCTGGCCTCTCGGCTGGCTGGCTGGATGACGTACGTGTTGAAGGTTACGGCGGAGATGAGGGCGACGTAGGTCCATTTCCGCCGTGAGCCCCAGTCCATGGGATTCTCGGGGTCGTATGGCTTCTCCCAGTCCACCTCGAGCGGAGGGAGGCGGTCCCGAAGTTTCCAATCGCGCTGGCCTTGGACGAGGAGCTCGACGGAGGTTGGGATTCTCTGTGTCTCTGGCTGGGCTGAGATGGTCGACGCGACGGACTCCGACCACGGCTGCGGCCGCAGAAAAGAGGAGTCTGACAGTCTATTCGATTGCATCATGGTCTCGACGTTTTATTGATGAGGTGGGGGAAGAGAAGGGGATGATATAGGGAGTCAAGAGGTTCATCATGTCTCGAGGGAGATGTCCACGGTTTTTATGATGCATGCCGTGTCTTCGTGCCTGCAGCTCCGGCTGGAGACAGTTGCACAAACACGCTCAAAAGGGTAACTCCACTGCACATGCGTCATAAGGCTCAGAGACAGTAACATTCCACAAGCAGGCACCGCCACCTACGTCGATGCTCCAACTACATTTCCAATCCATCAAGCCTTGGACAGCAAGAAACCGTTGTTCTGCAGCTTCTGGAACACTTGCTGCGGATCGTACTTTTCGCTGACATCCCGGAGCCGAGCGAGGCTTCCAGCTCCGTAGCTTCCGAGCACGTTCTGTTTGTGGTTTGCATCATTCATAAAACGCAACGGTAAGCCTGCGCCGTACTTCTCCGAGGTCACTCGGACGCTCTCGCCCAGAGCTTGGATGGCGTTCAGCGCCGCTTCGTCATTCTCCGCATCCTCCCACTGGATTGTCGAAGCAAACCCTGTTTTTACCGCGTCAGCACCGCGTTTTCGGAGAGATGGATAGGCTGTACACTTACAGTCTTGAGACACATCCGTCAAATCAAGTGGGTTGCCGCCTCGTCGCTGGCTTTGCTTCACGGCAGCACTGGTGAACGGCTGAACACCGTAGGCCAGAGTTCCGTTGAAAGCTTTGGCGACCTGGGAAGAAAGATTCAGGTACGTTGCGTAGCTCTCCTTGTATGATTGAAGACTATATTTGTGCGCAACTGCGACGGTCTGCCTCCTAAAGTTTCGTGTCAGCAGGACGTGGGAAGAAGAATAACAAGAAGGAGACAGTACCTTGCTGTGCTGAGGTCCGTCACGTCTGCAAATGCGAGGGCCAAGTCGTACGTATTACCCAAGGTCGAGTTGATGTAATTTTGAGTATAGGGAATGTCGTAGAACATGCTATACACGTCGGGCTTTTCCACTGGCTTGCTGTACACGAATGCCACGATGGACTCCCCGGGAGAAATGTTGAATACAAGCCCGGCACTGGTGTCGTTCTCTGCTGCTGTTGAGTACTTGATCATGGCCTCGAAGAGTTTCTCGGTCTGGTTAGGAGCATAGGTTCGTCCCTCGAACCAGCAGTCAGCGGCTGGAATAGTGTTTACATCGTATTTTGTAACGATGCCTACAAGGGTCGGGTCAGTTTTTCCTTCCAGCCTGTTGTGGAACCGGCATACCAAAATTTGTGCCGCCCCCCTTCAAGGCCCAGTAAAGATCTGAATTGGACTCCGCATTTGCATGGATTATGGAAGAATTCCCCAGCACGATCTGCCGTGGAGTCAGTAATCGTTCCGAAAACTGGTAGGACGACATTACCTCGAAACTTTTGATGTTGTCTGCCGCCATGCCATACTCGCTGGAGAAGAAGGCCATTCCACCTGAGGCATCAGTACCCAGCAAATGATGCAGGCAATCGATCAGAAAACATACCTCCCAGCATGTAACCTCCAACACCTACATGGGTAACGCGGCCGCCAACAATGGTGAGCCCAGATGAGTTGAGCTTCTCATAGACAGCGCCGAATCGATTCCCCGGGCCCACGCTGACCACTGACTGGTCGTAGTTCAATGTAATTTCATCGAGCTTGACCATGTCGATCAACACGCCATGCTCGTCGACGCTGGCAAAGCCAACGTTGGGATTATGGCCGCCACTGCGAACGGCAAACTTGCTTCCGAGGAAGCCAACGATGCGCAAGGCGCGAGAAACATCCTTGGCGGAGCCGGGTTCAACCATGCACCGGGACTTTTGCCAGCAGGCATCCGACCTGTCGAAGTCCTGTCAGCGATACAGCGTTTGGAACGTTCAACCTTGCCACTTACCAGTTGACATCGATCCGATCCGTGTAGTTGGCCGACGAAGCATCCAGGTACTCGCCGCCAAAAGTAGCGCTGCTGACGTAGCACGCCAACGACGCCTTCTCCACATCGGTCAGGGTGCTGTTGTCGGCGGCCTTCAGCGTCGCCGTGACGTTCTGCGCCACCGCCGAAGACAGTCCCAAGTCGGAGACGAACTGCGTTAGATCGTTATCGTCCAGGCCGGATTGGTATAGCTGCGGCGCCGCGGTAGCCGTGACGGCTAGTAGTGCGGCGGTGGTCAATATGCCAGTGCTGCGCATGATGTCAGGGGTGGGGCCTTTAGCTGAGTGCTGATATGCTGCGCTTCGGCCGGACTGGTGAGTGGAATTTATACACCATTACAGGGCCCTGTCGGATGGCTTGCGGAATCGACTGTTAGTGGCTGTCTGTGTGGCTGCAGTGAGCCATTGTTGGCACCCGGCTGCAGTTCCACAAGGCACACCTTCCTTCGCTGGTTCCGCCAGGCTCCTGCCGGCTGACCACGCACACCATCCGGATACATCACTACTGTGGTTCGTCTTGGATCCTCCGGCTTTGTTCGCGCCTCGCCTCTTTCCACCATCGTGGAGCAGTCCTGAATCCTGCGTGTGTTTTGGCCCCCCCGAGCTGCTATTTACAGGATCAAACAAGCGCGTGGAACGGCTAGCCGCTTGCTTACTTCTTCAACCCTCTGAGTCTTGGGAGCGATGTTGCTATCTGAATCAGGTAAGCTCATGGTGTAGTCCAGGAATATTGGTACGCCTCGAATGGAAAGCTTAATGTATGCCTTACCTTACGAGCGGACGCGGGTCCGCGCATCGTTCTGGGTTGCACGAACCCCACAGCCACACGAACAACGCCACTGCGTGACTAGTGGAGCTGCATCTTTCTTTCTTTCCGCTTGGTGCTGACAATGGCTGCTGTAGGCATGGTTTCACCACCTACTTCGAGGATACGTTGTACGAACCGCACGCAGCGCTAGATCGGAGGTTTTGTGTGCAGAAAAACGGGCAGCATCAAATCGGTGAAACAACGCGAGCAGCATCCTCCCTTGGGAAGACAGATAGTCTATGTGACTTTACCACATGGTGCAGAAGACACCAAATGCGGGCATGCACGCGTCGACAAATCAGCATGGGACAATTCTCGCATCAACCATTCTATTCCAAGACGCCACTGTCTACTATACTGAAAGCTTCAACACCACCTCACTCCACTCCACCCAACGAACACGACACTCCAAGCAGCCGACAGCGAGTCCACCCACTCACGCACCATCCCCATCCCCCTCCCCCCGCACCATCCTCGTCCCCATATCCCTCACGACATAAACCTGCCCATACAAATCCGTGACGTCGCAAAACAACCGCATCACCGCCATCTTCCTCCGCCAGCCATCTCCCGTCGTCGACGACGGCGCCTCCTGCCCCGCCTGCTGCAGCCGCGCGAGCGCCGCGCCGAGGCACTCCCTCTCGTACTCGGCCAGATTGAACAGCGCCTTCTTCGCTTCTTCCTCGTCGTCGTCGTCGTCGTCACCGTTGACTTCCGCACCGTTGTTGATGGTGTTGCCGTTATCATACCTGTTCTTGGTAGTATCGGTAGCAGCGGCGGCAACGGCGAACTCGGCGAAGTCGACAGAGTTGAGGTTGCCCTCGGCGCGGTCGCGCCGCACGGAGCCGTAGTCGTTGTACATGCGGCACATGGTCGCCAGGTGGCGGCAGAGGTCGGCGGCGAAGTATTTCTGGGAGACGAGCGGGAAGCAGTCTTCTCCTTTGTTGTTACCACCACCGCCGCTGCCCAGCACGGCGCAGACGAGTGCGAAGGAGTACGGGCACGAGGTGTGGTCGGCGGAGGTGGAGCGGACCCAGGTGAAGAAGGAGGTTGTGGGGGAGGTGAAGGTGGAGGAGGTGGAGGTAGACGAGGTGGAGGAGGGTGTCTCTGAGAGGGGCGACAACGACGCGGACAACGCTGGTGATGTGGAAGGGGAGGACGAGGTCGATGACGATGATGATGACGATGATAGGGTGGCTGCTGCTGACCTGTTGCCTTCCTTCTCGGCGACGAAGCGGGCGTTGTCCGAGACTTGGGCGACGTGCGCGAGCAGGAAGGTGCGCAGCTCGCGCCGGACCTGCGCGGCGTCGTGCGCGCTGGCGGCCGTGACGGCCGGGTGCGTGAGCACGTGGTCGACGAAGCGGGCGAGCGGGCTCAGCACGTCGTCTTCTGATCCTGACGGCTCGGTGGTGCCACTAAGAGACATCTCGAGATGACCGTCGCCATTCGTCGTCTCGTGCCGGCGCTTGGGCGGGTTCGTCTTCCGCTCTCCCTCGTCGTCGTCGTCCGCCGCGAAGAGGCTTTCGATCCGGCGGCGCAGCTCGTCCAGATCCTCGGCGAACGCAGGCCCAGCCGCGGCCTCCATGAACTCATCGACCTGGTAGTTGAGCAGTGAGATGACCATCATCTCGTACAGGAAGGACGCCGACGCAAAAGTGCCGCAGCGATTATTGCAACCTGTCCAAGTGAAGGGGATGAGCTCCAGGTATCGCTCTTCCTCAAGCCCCTCGCGCGGGAAGACGTCGAGATGCCGCTCGCGCAGCAGGGGGAGGAAGAGCGAGGCTTCGAGGATGGATGCGCGGAGTTGCCAACGCGGGATGCCCGAGAAGAGCGGGGTGCGCCGGTAGAAGTCGACGTAGCGGTCCAGCTTTGCATTTGCTGCACTGCCGCTGCCCAGATCATGGCCGACTGTGGCGATGGCGCGCGGCTCGGAGGCTTTCAGTGCGGCGAGGATATAAGTCTTGGAAAGCAGCGGGGACGTGTACGAAACTTTTTCGATCCAGATGGCCTCTGGTGTTGCATCATGGGTGAACTTGATGTACTCGCGCCCGCGTTCGATGGCTGAGTCCAGCTCCGTGCTGATGGGTTCGAAGAAGGCGACTCGGCGGGCTTGCACCAGGGTGAGAATGGCGTAGGATGTCTGCTCCGGTGATCCGTTCCAGGAACCGTCGTCCATTTGCTGCAACATCACACGCAGAGTGGCTTGACAAAGTGCTACAGACAACCTGGATTTTGTTTCTTGGTCCAGAAGGTCGGATAGCAGGCCCCCCTCTGTGAGGGACAGCAGGTCCACGAATGCTTCGACCATGAGCATGGACGGGTACAGGTAGCAGAGATTCTGTGCAGGTTCCGTCAGTGCACTGTCAAACTGGTACGGACAGCCAAACGTACCCATTTGTCCTTGACGGAGCCATCGCTTTCCCACCAGCAATCGCAGATGAAGCGCACGCACTTCAATATTTGGGGGGAGTAGCTCGACACGTCGTCCATGTGAAGCAATGCGACCATGACGTTGCAGTTTGCACTGAGGCTCGGGTCTCTCTCGGATGAGTATGTGCGGAAATGGCCTTTCGCTTCGAAATTCTGTACCATCTGGTCGGGGGCGATGTTGACTCCCAACATCTTTAAGGTCAGAAGTCCCTTGGCCGTGTCATCTGCATCGGCTCCAGTGTTGGGCGCTTGTTCGGTCAGCATCACAGGGAAATGAAAGGAAAATCGGAGATACCTACCAAAGCCGATAGTTCCACCTTCACGCTTGAAGACTTGTGCCAGAATGGTCTTGGCTTTCTCCAGCTCCCGTGAGTCTAGATCTTCTGTGGTATATCCTGACTTAAGAAGAGTGGAGAGGATCTGGGACACATTAGCGATTGACAATCTTGTCAGCAAATTGACACACATACCCAGGTAAGCTCGAAGTAGGTGGACGGGTATGCGCTTGGCACGCCGCCGTCACCGTTGTTTGATGCTCTCTGAATCACATGTCGGAGGTAGTCCTCGGCGTCGGCATCCCATGTGGAGACATGCATCAAGTACGCCGCTGTTGAAGATGGAGAAGCCATCATAGCGCCGTGGACCTTGTGATGGGAGACCTTGTCGAAGTCGATTTTGCCGATGAAGGCCTCCAGTGAGTGCAGCGCCGTGGTCTTGAGCGTGCTGTAGAGGAACGCAGGATTGAAGCGAGAGAGCTTTGCAGCGTTGATTTTCAGCAGCTTCTCTCGTCCTTTGAAACTGAAGAA
Source organism: Diplodia sapinea (assembly GCA_023087385.1). Lineage (NCBI taxonomy): Eukaryota > Fungi > Ascomycota > Dothideomycetes > Botryosphaeriales > Botryosphaeriaceae > Diplodia > Diplodia sapinea. The sequence continues at coordinate 121,112 of JAJMYO010000060.1, read as the reverse complement.
AAGACCTTCCCGCTCAAGCTCGTCAAGAAGAGCGGGGACGATGATCTCGAATCCAACGTGCGCGGCCGAGGACACATCCCAGTCGGCCAGCATCGAGCCCAGTGCCCCAATGGCTCTCTCTATGCGGTCATCGAGCTCGCGCGGAGGGACATCGAGGATCTGTAAAAGCTCGCATGCGTGTCGTTTCAGCGAGATCAAAGATGCTGCCGTGTTGAGGATGCCGTCGACCTCGGACGCGTACGACTCCCAACCTCCATTGCCGAGCTGGGTGCGGAGCAGGAAGTAGAAACATTCAGGGAAGAGCCATTGCTTGCTTCCATGCACAGTCTTGGTGATCAGGGATACCCAAGCAGTGTCGTACACGGCGCTGCTCATAGAACCAACGCCGTAGAGTTCATCGTAGCCCCGGAGAGCGTCGTGGAGGAGGGTTCTGCTCTCCTGACTCAAAGTGTCGGTACAGCTCGCTTCGAAGGGGTTGGAGATCATGGTTGTGGAAGTTGCAGTGGACGGTTCGCATATGCCGACCACTCGCTACAAGTACATCACATCCCCGTAGACCTTATCTCACTAGTCAGACTCTGCTGGAGGCTGGCCGGGCGGACAAGTGCTGCAGTGTAACGTGGGGGCCTTGGGTTGCGAAGCGTCTGACCAGTGAGATAACGTAGACCCATCGGTAGTGTTGGGAGTAGCACTCGGGCGCGAAATCCGGCATTCGGAGGATTGCCGAAGTCACTATCCTGGCAAAAAGCATCATTAGCAATTCTTCGGTACGGACCGCCAGAAGAGTGTTCGGTGCTGACCGGTTTCGTCATGATCTCGGACGCACATTTCGGGATGGCGCCGAGGTTGCGCGAAGATACTACCCGACGACTGCTCGCCAACCCTCCCTCCAGAACACCACACTTTCCGTTGAGCTCTGCAACCATGATCGGCGCATTGATGAAAACCGATGAGAGGGAGATCTTCATGCCCCTCCTCGCGTGGCCTATTCTCTCGTCTGCCATTCTCCTCTTTTGTTCATGGCTGTTCTCCCCGGCACCAGACACCAAATCCGCCCCACGGGCAGGGCCAGCACCGGGATGGTTTGGGCTCGCGCGCGCAAAACGCAACTTTGTCGCCAACGGAGGAAAGATAATCCAATGCGGATACGACAAGGTCAGTGGCGTGGGTTGCTCTGGATCCAGCGATGCTTACCTTGCGCAGTACAAAGATGGCATGTTCAAGGTGCAGACGGCCGACATGGAGCGGATTGTGCTCAGCAACAAATACGTGGACGAGATCCGCACCGCGCCAGAGAGTGTTTTGAGCGTGCGCGCTGGCATGACCGAGGTACATTTCCCTCGCTCTGCTCTGCCCTCATCTCTACTAACCAGCCGAAAGAGGCACCTTGGAGCGTACTCGACATTGGACATCATACAGACCAGTCACCTGCAAAATGATGTTTGCAAGGCTCAGTTGACGCAGAACTTGAGTATGTCGCACACCTTTCGTTTTAGCCAACGCTTGAAGCTGACACCAGCGGTCAGACAAGCTGGTTCGTCCCGTCAACGAAGAGGCATGTTTCTGGTTGTCCAATGCCATTCCCGAGACGCAGGGAGAAGTCTCGCTCGCGGCATACGCGACCATCCTACGCACCGTCGCCGGAATCACATCCAGAGTCCTTGTTGGGCTTCCCGTCAGCCGTAGTGAAGAATGGCTCAACACGGCCACGGGATACACCTTGGACGTCTTCCACGTTTCCACGGCCTTGCGAGCATACCCACCCCTCGTCCGTCCCTTCATTGCGCCGTTCCTGTCATCTACGAAGCGTGTTCAAGACCACATCCAAACCGCGGAGAGGTGCCTGGCTCATCTCTTCGAGGAGCGGCTCAAATATCCTGGAGAGAACATGTCCCTCGACATGATCCAATGGCTTAGTGACTCGGCACGGGGCGCTGACCGCGACCCGAAGGTGCTTACGCGCAAGATGCTCTTCCTGACCCTTGCGGCTGTCCATACTAGCACCATGAGCGCAACGCACGCTCTTTTCGACCTGTGCGCCATGCCGCAGTACATTGAGCCACTGCGGGACGAGATTCGTGAGGTCGTCGGCAAGGAAGGCTGGAGTCTCTCGGCCATCAACAACATGAAGCGCCTGGATAGCTTCATGAAGGAATCGCAGCGCGTCAACCATCCCGGTCTTTGTGAGTGTTCTCCACTACTCAAACCCCCCCCCCCCCCCCCCCCATGTGTGCTGACAGACAACAGTGTCTTTCAACCGCAAGGTCATGTCGCCCCTGCGTCTGTCGGATGGCACCGTCATCCCAGCAAAATCCTTCATTACCATGGCGACCAATTCGATTGCGCACGACGAGCGCTACTATCCGAACGCTGACACGTTCGACGGGTTCCGCTTTTTCCGAAAGCGGCTGCAGTCGGAAGATGAAGCCAAGCGCCACCAGTTCACCAGCACAGGGGCCACCAGTTTGCCTTTCGGCCACGGCAAGTTTGCTTGTCCTGGCCGGTTCTTTGCGGCAGCGCAGATCAAAGCGGTGCTGGCGAATATCATCCTGAAGTACGATATTTCTTTTCCCGCCGGACAGACCGAGCGTCCTGAAAACGTCTTCTCGGGAGAAGGAATTGGCCCGAGTCGGGAGCAAGTCGTTGTTTTCCGGCCGCGCAAAGAACAAACTGCGGGGAAGGCTGTATAGCAGACTGCGGAGGTCGCTATCGTAGCATGCAAAGCACAATGGCGGGATCCAAGCGGTTGCAGACTAGCGGACGTACCGAATAGGAAATCAAATGGAACGCGGGGTGACCGAAAAGGGCAATTTGTCATGTGCAGTCATTCAATTCGGCTCGGCAGCAAGCGACAAGCAGGTGGGGGCCAAGAATTATGTAGTTGCCAACCAGCGGAGGATTACCAAGCGAGCGAGACATGGGACCGGGGCTGGGCTGAAGCTTTGGGTAGCTGCAGCCTGCCGCGACTGCTTATTTGATTGCACAAGCTACGTCACGCTCTTTGTCTGCCATTCTTATTTATTGCGCCGCAAGCTGCCCACCCTCTCTCCAAACCAAACCACCCTGCAATATTGCAACACCGTGATCCACCATGTCGGAAACTCCCCACCCCGAAATCATCTTTGGCGGCGCCTCCATTGGCAGCGCCTACACAACGCCCGAGGCCGCCACCGGGCTGCTTCACTCGCTGAAGACGCTTGGCATCCGCAGGATTGACACGGCCGCTCGCTATCCCCCGACCAACCCAGGAGCCTCAGAGAAGCTCCTTGGTGAGGCTGGCGCCGTCCGCGACGGCTTCACCATTGACTCCAAAATCCTGAGCTCTGGCGATGGCAAGGGCACCCTGACGCCCCTCGCCATCGACAGGTCACTCCATGAGAGCAACGGCCGCCTGAAGATGCATGAGACCACCGGTGTCAGTCAACTTCCCTCCCAGCGCCATTGATTGCTGCTGACCAGTTTCAACAGGCCCACCTCAATGTTTTGTACTGCCACATGCCCGATCCGCAGACTCCGCTGGAGGAACAGGCCGACGGCCTCCACGCAATGCACAAGATGGGCCTCTTCGAGCAGGTAGTTGCCCTTCTTCGCCAGCAAACAATCACATACTCACAAGATGCAGCTCGGCGTATCCAACTTCTCAGCCGAGATGCTGACTGAATTCATTGCCATATGCGAGCGTAAGGGCTACATGCCGCCGACCGTTTACCAGGGCCAGTACAACCTCGTGTGCCGCGGTGTCGAGGACACGCTGTTTCCCACGCTCCGGAAGCACGGAATTACTTTCAATGCATTCAGGTAGGCACCCGGAACACGGTCTCAGATTTCCCCGCTGACTGACCGCCTGCAGCCCCCTCGCCGGCGGTTTCCTCACTGGTCGGCTGTCGGCCAACGAGACGCAGGGCACCCGCTTCGCCGACGGCAACGTCATGGGCCAGTCCTACAAGGCGCAGTACGACAAGAAGGAGATGCACGACGCCATCGACCGCCTCAACAGCATCATCGACGCCCGAGGCATTTCCAAGATCGAGGCGAGCCTGCGTTGGATCTTCTACCACTCGGCCCTCGGTGAGCAGGACGGCGTCATCCTCGGTGCGAGCAAGCCGGAGCAAATAGTGAGCAATGTCGAGGCTGTGCAGAAGGGTCCGTTGCCCGACGAGGTTGTCTCGGCCATGGACGCCATCTGGCATTCGGTGTCGGGCAAGGCTGAGTGAGGGGAGCTCCGCTGCCAGCCGAAGTGGAATGGACTACACTCGGAGACCGGAGCTGAGCTCAGCGGTGACGCAAGAGTTAGACAGAAATGCGAGTGTCTGAAACAATCGTGATGCCTTGTGTGTGATCGTTTCACGGGACGCGGGATCGTTCCGGGCATCCCAATGAGGAAATCCGAATCAGTGCAGGCAGACGTCCAAATCGCTAGACACCTTGAACCTATATGGGAGCTCTCATCAATTGGTCATGAGACAGCAAACAGAAACTCAGCTTTCACTTGACCACATTGTCACCATGAGCGCTCACACTATTACCCTTACCAACAACACGGGCCTCGGCCTTACTCGCACCCTTGAAGCCCAAGCGGCTCAATACAGCCCCCGAGACTGGGCCGTTCTTGCAATCACCGGTGTTTGGATCTTCCAAGTTGTCAAAGTGCTTGCGAACAAGATCCTTGGCGTGAAAGCACCTTTCGTCGGGCACAAATCATGGATCGAGCCGGGATGGGTTGTCGGTCTGCGCTTCGTCCGGGGCGCCGCTCCAATGATCCGCGAGGGCTACGCCAAAGTGAGATGCTCAGAAGCAGTTTGGAAGCGCGAACTAATCCGCGCCCACAGTTCAAGTCGTCCATGTTCAAAGTCCGCCGCAACGACGCCGACATCCTCATCATTCCGAACAAGTTCGTCGACGAGTTGCGCAACCTGCCAGACGAGAAGATCAGCGCCATCCGAGCCCACATCAAGAACCTCCTGGGCCGCTACTCCACCACGCTGATCTTGCTTGAGAGTGATCTGCACTCAAAGGTTCTTCAGACCAAGCTTACGCCCAGTCTCGGCTCCATCATCCCCATCGTCAAGGACGAGCTTGACTTTGCGCTGAAGAAAGAGACTCCCGAATGCAAAGGTAGACCATTCGCCCACCACCGCGTGCTTTCTCGACACTAACAGAAACCGGCGCAGGCAGATGGGTCGAGGTCCAGATCAACGCGATCCTGCTCAAGATCGTCGCGCGCATCTCCGCCCGCGTCTTCCTGGGCGAGAAGGGCTGCCGCAACGAGGAATGGCTGGCGACCAGCATCGAATACACGGAGAACGTGTTCCGGACGGTGATGACGCTGCGCATGTTCCCGGCCTTCCTGCACCCCTTCATCGCCGTCGGCCTGCCCTCGTACTGGCGCGTGCACTCGAACCTGGCGACGGCGAAGCGCATCATCAGCCCCGAGGTGCGCGAACGGCGGCGCCTGGAGAGCGACGCCAACGGCGGCGAGGAGTACCGGAAACCGCAGGACCTGCTGCAGTGGATGATGGACGCGGCCAACGCCAACGACGGGCAGCCCGACAAGCTCGCGCACCGCCAGCTGCTGCTCAGCCTGGCCTCGATCCACACGACCACCATGTCGGCCGCGCACGCGCTGTACGACCTCTGCGCGCGGCCCGACTACTTCGAGCCGCTCCGCGCCGAGGCGCTCCGCGTGCTGGACGAGGACGGCGGGTGGAAGAAGACGACGCTGAACAAGATGCGCAACCTCGACAGCTTCCTCAAGGAGTCCCAGCGCCACAACCCGCCCAGTCTGCGTATGTGCTTTTTCTCTTCTCTCTCTCACTCTCTCTTTCTCCCTCTCTCTCTCTCTCTCTCACCCCATCTAGCAAAGAAGAAGAAAAACAACCGCTAACCCAACCATCTCCCCCGCGGGCAGTCGCATTCAACCGCATCGTGCGCAGCCCCATCACGCTCTCCGACGGGACAACGCTGCCGCGAGGAACGCACTTCAGCATGGCGTCGGACAGCGTGCTGCACGACCCCTCCAACATCGCCAACCCATCCGCCTTCGACGGCTTCCGCTACGCGCGCCTGCGGGAATCCGAATCCGGCGCCGCCAACAAGCACCAGTTCGCCATGACGGACGCCACCTCGCTGCACTTCGGCCACGGCAAGTACTCGTGCCCCGGCCGCTTCTTCGCCGCCAACGAGATCAAGATGATCCTCGCCCACCTGCTGCTGAACTTCGACTTCGCGTATCCCGAGGGCGTGGGGCGCCCGCGGAATCTGAGCGCGGATGAGAATGTTTATCCGGATCCGGAGGCGAGGTTGTTGATGAGGAGGAGGGAGGTGGGAGGTGGTGGTGGGGAGAAGTCGAAGGCGTGGGAGGCGGTCATGATGGAGTAGGTAGGTTGGAGATTATTTGGTTTCCTTTTTTGGGGGAAAGGGGATGAGGGGACGGGGATCGAGATGGACGAGGCACGCAGCTGGGGGGGACGGAACTGTGGGACGATCGGTGTGTGAAATGGTGATTGGCGATGTACGGACCTTCTCAAAATAGAAAAGCATCGTTTTCACCCTCATCGTGCGTTCGTGAGTTTTTTCCGCCGTCCGGGCCGATGAAAGGCTGGAAATTCGTGAGTGACGAGGGAGTCCCGAAAGTCGGACAGGCCCAATCGGGAAGTCCGCGGTGCGGCCTGGGGGTCGTCGGAGCAGCTCCACGGCTCTGTTGCAGAGCGATTAGCTTTTATTAGTGGCCCATGGCAGCACTTTCCCTCACTCGCCAAGACCTTCTCAGTCAGAGATAACATCCACGTGCTTTGATACCATGCAGTTTCGATACCCTCTCCTATATCCCGCCTTGGCCATCATCTTGGCGGTACCGTTGTGCAGCGCCACCACACATTCCGAGCAAGAAGTCCTCGTCCAAGGCAATGGTTTCTCCGAAGACGGCTGCGCCATCAACAACAGCACTGCCACCTTGCTGGCCGACGCGGGTCTGACGGATGTATCCTGCTCGGCGGCCACACACGTCTCGACCCTCCTCTCAGCAGCAACGGCGTGTCCCGAAGACTCGTCTCCGTGCCAGCGGGATCAAGAGCGCGCCGCGCTCGCATGCGCCCTGGCGAAACTGGCGCTGCAGCCGTCCGAGCTGACGGTGCGCGACGCCGAGAGTCCGTTCTACGACGACGACGTGCGGGTCAACTGGTAAGTCGTTTCCCTTCTCCTCTCTACCAATCCGCCCCCGCGGGGCTCACCCCTCCCTCAAGGTCCGCCGACTGCCGCCTCCGCCCGCGCTGCATCCTCGCGCCTCTCAGCACCGCGCAAGCCTCGACAACCGCGCGCCTCATCGCCCTCACCCGCGCGCGCTTCTCCATCCGCAGCGGCGGGCACTCGCCCAACGCCGGCTTCGGCTCCACCAACACCTCGGGCATCCTCATCTCCACGCAGCACCTCACCGGCATCGCCCTCTCCTCCCCGGACAACGCCGTCGTCGTCGCCACCGTCGGCGCGGGCAACCGGTGGCTGGACGTCTACGGGGCGCTCGAGGGGACGGGCCGGACGGTGCTGGGCGGGCGGACGCCGGACGTCGGCGTCGGCGGGCTGCTGCTGGGGTGCGGGATACCGAATTTTTCGAGCGAGTGGGGCCTGGCGTGTGCGCGGGTGAGGGCGGTCGAGGTGGTGGTGGCCGGGGGAGCGGTGGTGAGGGCGGAGAGGGGGGGTCGGGATGAGGGGCTGTGGTGGGCGGTTAGGGGGGGTGGGGCGAATTATGGTGAGTTGCGTGGGTTGGGCGTCTCGTTTTCGCCTTTTCTGTTGCCTCGTCTATTCTTGCTTCTTGTCTTTTGTTTTTTCCCCTTGCTTTCGGGGTGGTGGTGGGGGGGAATGTTTGGGTCCAGCAAGTATCGGGTGCTGATGTCGACGGGCAGGAATCGTCACGGCGTACGAGCTCGAGACGCTGCCGATGGAGCATATCTGGTACGAGGCGCGCATCTACGGCCCGCAGCAGAGCAGACGGCTGCTGAACGCCGTACACGACTACCAGGAGGCCGCTGAAGAAGACCCTCGCTCGTCGTTCGCCTTCAGTCTCTCCAACAACCACACCATCGTCGCCTGGATCTACTCCGAGCCCGTGGAGCGCCCGGACGTGTTCAGCATGTTCTACGACATCCCGTTCGAGCGCCATTTCATCGAGCCTTCGTTTGGCACGCCGTACACGCTCGCGAAGGCATTTGAAACGGTGTTGGGAGACAGGCCCGTTTTCAAGTGCGTTGCTTCCCTTCTCCTGCCAAAAGGTGCATCTTCTGACCGACTGTTTCTGAAGGCGGGACATAGTTGCGGTCTCAACGAAGCCCGACCAGTCCCTCTACGAGGAGGCGTACGAGGCGTGGCTGGACATCTCGCGGGAGATGATGTCCAAATTCGACTGCATGATGACCTTCGGCATCCAGCCGGTGACCTCGGCTGCAGTCAAAGCAACCAATGCCAAAGATAACCCGCTAAATCTGTCGCCCCAGAGTCAACAGTGTTAGTATCTCTCTCTTGTTCCGCGAGCGTCTTGGTCAAACGAAAACATGCTTATGCCGGTTGCAGGGTTCACTTCAGTCATCCAGTGGCAGGACGACAGCGCCGACGCGCTTGCTCACGAGGCCGTCCACAGGAGCGGCGCGGCGATGCGTGATATTGCGCGGCGCAAAGGGCTCCTGCTTGACTTCATCTTCCTCAACGACGCCACTTGGGACCAGAATCCGCTGGCCAGCTATGGTGCTGCAAACCTGGAGAAGCTGCGTGAAATCAGCCAGCAGTATGACCCCCTTCGGGTTTTCCAAAAGCTGCAGTGGAATGGCTTTTTGTTAGACAAGGCGTGAGTATTCTTACTTGGCTATTTGAGATATGTATTAGCAACGTGCCCGTTCAGCGATAGATTCAATAGAATGACTTCCCGTGTAAATCTATATTGCATCCAGTATCAATGAAATAAAGAGTCATCAGTCGTGAATGATAGAAGCTACTCTGCTACAGAGACGCAGTTGGTGTAATCGAAATGCGAAGTAGGAAGCTTTTAAGGTATAATGATGTTCAGCTGGTTGTGTCACGTCTGCGTCCGAAACATTGATGGTGCAACGCAACTCGGCTCAAGAAGAAAATGGGAAGGGGTTGACTAAGGTGTTGTGAGCAGGTAGTCAGCCAGGAAACGGACGATAAATCCAGGAGTGCGGCGTACCAAGGAAGGGATTTAGAGCTTTCTTACTCCCAATTACAAGCCAAACGGATACGTCTCCCCAGCCGACGGCTGCTCATCAGGCTGCGCCGTCTCAAACGCATGCACCGCCTCCGTCTGATCAAATCACGCAAAACAATCCATCTGACGCGGCAACACGGCCTTGGAATAGTGACTCCAGCGCTCAGTGTCCGGCCGGTATATCACGTCAATGAACCTTTCCAACCGCTTCTTCATCAGCTCCTTCCTCAACTCCTGATCCAGCACCCCCTCCCGCAGGTCCAACATGAACGAAGGTACGCCCGCGTCATGCGTCAACCGCTCATAGCTATCCTCCCTCGACGGCCGCACCGCCATGACCTCCATCGGCTCATCCCACTCGTGCGCAGCAGCAACCGTGCCCGCATGCGTCCCGCAACCGACAATGCTGCAGCCAGCGCCCCACTGCTCCTTGCACAGCTGGCCGAGGTTGAGCTGGTTCCGGCTCTCGCCCATGGCGGTGAAGCGCGCGTCGCCGACGTGCGGGTTGTGCGCCCACACGATGGCTTTGGCTGCTCTTGAGGATATCGCGCAGCATGTGCACGACGCCCTTCTCGCACGGCGCGGCGCCGGCGAGGAAGGCGTTGCGGCCGTACACGGCGGGGTCGTCCATCCACGGCTCCAGGCACGAATACCGGCGGCGGGCGAGGGCGGCCGTGTCCGGGTCGGCGTGGTGGTCGAGGTAGTCCTGCACGTGGCGGATGGACGCGCCCTCGGTGTTGCGCCACATCCACCGCGGGAAGTGGTCGGGGACGCCCGTGTTTTTGATCGACTGCGCGGTGGATTTGGACGGCGCGTGTCGCACGTAGCGGTCGACGGCTTTGGCGTCGGGCCAGTCGGCCTCGATGGCGACCATGTTGAAGCCGTGGTGCGTGACGAGGTGCTGCGTTATGGCGGCGCATGTCCGGTAGAACTCGGATGTGCCGTGGCTGTGGATGTGTTGCATCAGCGTGGAGTCGCTTCTTTGGTCTCTTTGCTGCTTTGTGGCAGGCGTCGTGCGTACCTCCCGTCGCCGATGAGCACCACGCGGGATTGTCCAAGGGAATCAAACATGGAACCAAAATCATGGTCCTCGATGGGGGGTAGCTGCTGGGCGGCCTCCTTGATCATTGTAGGAACAGAGCGAACCATATTGTTGACTGTCTCAAGCCTGACTACGTGCTTGCAGTGGCCGGTACGAGTCTGCTTTGGTCTTGAACATTGCACTCACTTTCTTTCTCTTCACTATATCTACGTTTGCGTCAGGGTGGTGTTTGTGATGATTAGGCCACACTTACATCAATGACGCCAAAGCCCTCTTGCCGCACCACTATTCCCCACACGGTAATACCTTGTCGCGATGCTCAGAATGGACATATCTTCAGCCAATCACATCACAACCGTCAAACAACACCATCCCTCTTTAGCCTACTGGCCGTCTTCAACGTCCATCTCAGCCAGGACTCCCGCAACCATGTCGACAACTCTCTTCTTGTCCGCGATCACCTCGGTGATGATGGCTTCGAACAATGACCGGAGCTTGGCCCGGTGCAGCAGGAGCGTGGTGACCGTCGATTTTGCCTCCTGGGGGTAAGTGTATCGCGTCCGTTGACGCTCGATGGCAGCGTCTACCACGTCAATCTCAGGCAATCAAACTCCCAGCAGCGATACGTCAAATGAGGCCGCTCGTAGCATTCTGTTGGAAAGACGGCGCATCAGGCCATATTCCACATAAATCTTGATCGAGATTGTTGCTTTGGGGGTGAATACAGATGAATTGTTACTCCTGTTGGAGGAGTGCTACAACGGCTCATATTGCAACACTTAGCTGGTCTGGTGGTATTCACTGTATTCTTGCTCTTGTTTTTTGTTGTGCTTGCTCTTTTCTGTTTATGAAAGCAAGTAATGATTTTACCCGAGGCCGGGCACTGCAGCTTGGTGATTTCTGCAGCTTGTCATCCAGGTCCTGAACATGCCGCTCATCGTTCAATAAAGGTACAATGGGGAGTCGTTGGAACGACAAAACATGGTGGTCTTTAGCACTGTTCGTTTACCAGTGAGGAAGTATCGATTCCCGTGGCTGGCAAACACTCGATCTCGCATGGAATGAAATTCAAAACAAGGCCAAGGGGTGCTTACGGAGCCTTGAGATGGAGAGAACAGACCATGCATTCGGGTTCATGCGACCCTTGTGCGAGACATTAATGGATGTTGCAGTATGGGCATTCATAGCACTAGATAGCTTAGTCAGCGAGGAGCACGGGTATATAAGCGCCCCCCGGGGTAGCCCCCTATCGCTCCTCATGCCACTCCTCCAACAGGAGTACGAATATTACTGTTTCGTCAAATATCTCAACAATGGACAAGCTTGGACAATCTACGTGTTAATGGTTACTACGAAAGATGCTCGGAAGCTGAGCCGTGCAATGTGGGGTTCGGCGAAGTTCCCCTCACTAAAACTCGGAAAGCGCAGCCTATCTAACCAACGCTCTATTTTTCATCATGGTAACCATCTAGGTTTGAGTCATCGATACAGTCAAAATTCCGTATCTCCCGGCTATCTGCCAAGATCCAAAACTCTCCGCTGGTCTGCATGAACCATCGAGGCTATTGCAGATGCAGAAACAGAAGTCGCTTGTACCTATGTACGGATGAAGTGAGGCTTTCTTCCATTAGTCTGTTTGTGTTAGCGCCTCCCCCTCCCCTGTGAAACATGTTGCCCTCCGAAGGGGCGCGGGGTAATATTATTATTAATCTTGCTGACGCTACATGTGACAGCACCCAATATAAGCCTTGACTGCCCCCGGCGATATTATTGCGTTTCCAAACTATCCCTTAGCCTTCAGCTTTTGTTTTGCTCGGTCGCAATCCAATGGCACTCCATACGCTGACATGGATTCTCCTTCTACTTCGAACAGTGATATGCACAGGCTCACAGCCCACTCAGAGTTGCAATCAGCAGTTCTCTGCTATAGTGGCTTTCGGTGATTCATTTACGGACAATGGTGCCAACAGAGATGACCCTTCACTCTTTTCGAGCGATTCGCTAAAAATTCCCGATAGGCAATGGCTCATGGCTCTTATCAAACAAGACCTGGCCTCGAAATCCCCATTAGTACGTTGAAAATCTCGTATTGGAGCATTCGTGCTGCCATGAAGGTTGGAAGTAATAACAAGAACTCATAGCTATAACGGGGCGTTTTCAAATGGCCCAGTCTGGATTGACTACGTTGCTGCCAACCTTTCTGTTCCGCTGATAGACTACGCAGTAGGAGGCGGCAAGTACATCACTTCCCGTATTCCAAATGAACTGACTCTAATGACCCTCAGCAACGACTTCCAACAACCTCATCCAGGGCTACACAGGACCCGACTCAACCCTTCCCGTTCCTTCCATCGACCAGCAGGTCTCCGCCTTTTTGCAGGATCCCCCAAGTGAAATCTCAACGGAAAACCTCCTCTTCGTTCTCTACGGAGGTGCCAATGATATCCTGTTCAATCCGAACATCACCGCGTCGCAAAGTTTCCGAGAAATCATGGCCAGTCAATCTGCGCTCTCCTCAAGGTTTCCAAACGCGACATACTTGATACTGGACTATCCGGACCTCAGCCGTATCCCATACGCTTTCTACATCGCCTGGCTCGCAAAAAAGGAGCTTCATGCATTCAGCCAGGGGTTGAGCTCCTTGTATCGGCAGCTCGTAATGCAGAACACACTGGAAGCATCATCCCAGATCGTATTCGTTGACCTACCGGAGCTTTTCGACCGCTGGGACTACTATGCAGAGCCCGGTAGTTATGGTTTCGACCCCTTGGGAGCATATGGAAGCTGCTTGGTAGGCGTCTATCGGGAAACAGGCAATGTGACTTTGTGCCCTGAGCCAGACGTAAGAGTGTTCTGGGACGAGTACCAGTAGGTTCATTCCAATCCGAAAAGCTCCAAAAATTACTCGTGCTGACGGAAGGGTAGCCCCACGAGCCATGCGCATTCTTCCATTGCGCTAAAAGTGCTTGGTGCGTTACAGATTCACAATATGCGTATCAAGAGAAGATGAGGCAGGGACGCTTTTGGCAAGAGCGACCGCGGGGCGGACCTGACGGCTCAACCATTAGCCAGAAGAAGCTTTATCGGCTAGTTCATCCGTCAGTTTGAATACGGCAATAAGATATTCGTACATGTTCGAGAAGTGTGGGAGCCCGAGAATACGGAATAAAATTTCTACCACGCGGGTTGCTTCAACGAGACTCAGGCCATGCCACAGCAGGTGACAAAATTTGAGCCCCCTGAGCTCACTGAGCGTCATTCACTCTTCGTACATGGGTTATTTGTTTTATCATCTTGGCACATTTGCGCACATTCAGGGCTCGTCTCTACGTCTGGAGATTGGATTCAACGGGGTTCGTGGTCGCAAGAACAGCAAGAATGACAGTTGGTTGGAAGAGGACATTTTTCGAGGACCATTGACTGGTTTCGACATCATTCCAGGATATGAGCGTGATCACCGCACCCAGAGAGCAGAAAATTGCGACAACCAGAGGCGACAGGATGAGTAGTAGTAAGTACCTTCAGCCCGGGTTGTCATGTCTTTCCACCATCTTTTTGGGGCTGGCTAAATAATGCATTGAGATGCACGGAGACAAGAAGACCGAGTAACGACATGCAGATATATAGGCAGTAAAGTAAGTCTCAATTTTCTTCCGGGGATGCAAACCATTTTTTCTGGGCAGACTGAAATGCTACACAGGGTTTCGCAATTTGATATTACACGGCTCGATACGTGCATGTTGTGCCAATGTTGCTGCCTGGCTATGGGCGAGATCCGATAACATGGACCAATCGACACGAAGCCCATTACGTAGTCATGCCCTTCGCAATATCTCTAGAGCCCGGTATAGCGGGATGTGGGATTACAGGAGGAAAGAGGTGCGCAAAAACAAATGTGTTGCATAGCGCTAATCTGTTTGCCATTGGCTTTCCCTGCTCCGGTTACATCGAAGGCTACCATGTACGGTCAGAAGACCTATGTATGTACCCCTGTTGCGATGCCGGAAAATTCGTATTGAAATTGGAACCCTGAGCCGGAACAACAGCCCCGCAGAGCACGAAGCACGCTCGAGGAGAATGGAACACAAAGTCCCTATTTCTCTTACAATCAATGAAATCCCTTGCCTGCATGGACTATTGCTTAGCGTCAAAAACTTCGAATCGTCGCTCTTTGTCGAAACTTCCTTTTTGTTTGATGTTCACTCCTATATTTTCATGATAGCTGCGAAGTATTTACATCGGGATAGATCAAGAAGCCTACCTCGAACAACGTGTACGCCGCGCATCCGAGCGGCAAGGGTGTGGGCTGTCAACCGGAATCTCGCTGTTGGCCCCCACATCATTCACACTCAACCCCGCCTTTCCCAACCACCTTGTCTCAAACACCTACCCCACCATGCTAGCTCTTGTCGCACAGATTGAACAATGTCTTGACCGAAGTAACTAGGCTCAAACAGCGCGTATGGTGGGCTTTCCAAAGTCAAAGCACACATTTCAATTCTTTCTAATTCGTCATCAGTATACACACCCGTGAGAAGCGCTTTGATTTTGCAAACTGCATGGGCTAGGGCTACGTCATGAGCTAGGAACCACTGGGACTAGGGACGGTGAGAAGATATCTTTTGGGGGGGAAAGCACGTGTAGAGAGAGGTCCAACGTTGCGCGCTTTCTTAAGAAAGCTCATGTGGCGCCGGAATTAAATAGAGCTGTCACTTGCCACAATAGCGGTGATGCCCAGCTGGGGTGTCACGATGGCTATGCATATGGTGGCGTTTCCAGAGCTCGCTCAAAACTAAGGTCGAATCGAGTGACAATATCGCCGTAGTATCACACAAACCGATGGAAGATGGCTGCAGGCTGCGGAGCCCTGAGCCAAGTTCAAGCAAGAATGTTCAAAGGAGTATGCAAGCCCACGACGCAACCTTTGCGGCCATTCGAGGGTGGCGCCCCGAGATTATCGCTTGGCGTTGCGGCGTGCACCGGCTTCAATGAGTGAATATGTATCAAAGACATGCTTGAGCTGCCCATTCTATCTTGCAGCCTGCAAAGCTCTTTGGAAGATCGACTTGACCACCCTCCCGCTCATGCGGTATCCGTTATCATCGCATTCAACAAGGTGGTCATCTCGAACGCGGCAATCTACGGCATCGGATACCTCCCTTTTGAACACCCAGCTTCGCTCCTCGTCCGACGTCTCCCCGCAGCCAAGATATTCTCAGCCCCTGTTCTGATGTGGGCAGCGACCGAAAATTTCGCCAGCCTTGCCGACGTCCGCTTCATCATGGACATGACGGAGGCACATGTCTGTTTCCAGTGTGCAACGTCTCCACGGTCATGTGGTGGAAGAACGGAGAGCAATTGTTTCGCACCGCATGGTAAGGCCCGGCGCTGGAACAGCCCCCGCTCGAACTAACACCTCCTGTTGCTTCTGCTGCTGCTGCTGCTGCTGCTGCTGTTGTTGTTGTTGTTGTTGTTGTTATAAACAGCTGGCTGTCCCAATCCCCATCCACCTTCACCGGCGTCATCAGCTACGGGATCGGCAACGCAAAAACACGTCGCTCCTCTCGCCAGTTGGCGGCTGCTCTTTCCCTCGCCCCCCGGCGGCTTCTCCCTGCTGTCTTCCCGGACTCGCCCACGCACGTCGCAATGCCGCCCGCTACACGAGCGACGGCCAAAAAGTCCCGTCAGCCAGGAGCCGGCGTCAAGACCAAACAACACGGGCGTCCAAGGCAAAAAACAGCTCAAGCGGTACTGGGGGCGCGACTGCCTGTCGCACCCCGGATGACCCCCCCATGTTAGCAGCAATCGTATTGTCGTCAAAGTGTTTCCGCTGCTGTCGTCGTCCCGTCGTATGGACGCAAGGGTCCGCGCACGGACCATGCACGATCCCGTCCCGGCCCTTCTCGCCCCACCCCGACGCGCACACAGTTATATTGGCCGTTACCCAACGCTCTTCTCATCGAAAACAAGCACCGCGGTCTTGTGGTCTAGTGGTATGATTCTCGCTTAGGGAACACTCTAAGTTAACTTGCGAGAGGCCCCGCGTTCGGTAAGTCGTCGATTCGAGTCCGATTCGGAGAAGGACAAAGACACTAACAGAAATTCAGATCCGCGGCAAGACCCCAGTCGGCTTTATTTTTTTCTTGCTTTTCTTTTTTCTTGCTACTAGCCTGCTGCGGCTTGGCTCGCCTGGGGGCGGAAGATTTTCTCTTTTGTACCTCCGGGTTTCGATGCTCTCATGTGGGTTGCCTTTTGGTGTTCACATGTATTTTTCCCATCCTACAACTCACGTTGAGGGACTTGGAAGGACTGATTGTTCGAATTGAAAAACTTATGATGAATCCTGCTTATTGTTCAGGCAAAAAAAACGAAAGAAAGATGTAAGGTCGAAGGGAGGGTAAAGATAAGCGCGAGGACGTCTGTCAATCTGGAGCCTGCTGTCCCTTTCAGGACACTCAGTGTTTCAGGCATCGACATCCACACGTAAAAAGAAGAGGCGTAGTAGAATGGTAAGAGATAGAAGAAAGGATAACGAAGGCAATTCGAGAGAGAAGCCAACGAGACACGTCCCCTCACCGTTTGTACTGCACATTGAACGGCGGCGGCTCGACCTTGACCTCGGGCGGCCAGTACTGCGCAACCAGCCTGGACACATCGCATGCGAACCCGGCGCGATCCAGCGCCTGCTGCACCGCCCACCCATCGCGGTCGCTGCACAGCAGTCCCAGCTTCCATCTCCGACCATCCTCGTCCGCTCCAATCTCCCTCTCCGCCCCGTGGCCCGACGCCTGGACCAGCTCTCCGCCGCCGCCTTGCCCTCCGACACTGCTGCCATCTTCATCGGTACCGCCACCGCCGCCGCCTCCACCACCGCCCGCAGTCGCCAGGCGGACGTCGCGCAGCGGGCTGAGGAACAGGGCCATTTGGTCCGGTGCAGCGACGAGGCCGGTACGCAAGCAGATGCGCAGGTCGCGCAACCCGCGCATCTGCGCCATGGCCGTGCATGCGTCGCGCCAATGCTCCCACTCCCAATGCGCGCGGTCGATTTCCATGCTGGGCATAGACTCGAGCAGCGGGTGCTGCCAGTACAGCATCGAATCGAGCGTCGGGTCATACGGCTGCTGCTGTTGCTGTTGAGTCCGTGCGGGCGGCGCATCTCCTCCTTCCACGACGTCGTCGTCGCCCTCGTCGTCGTCAAAGTCGAGGGTGGACTCGTTGCGTTCGTGGTCGACGTCGTAGTACACAACGGCTGCCTCCTCTTCCGGTAAGACGGGTCCGTTGGTGGAACGGAGTTGCCGGATCAGGGCGTCGTAGTGAGCGAATAGCGGGGCGCGGAAACTCCAGTGGAGATGAAGGGTGCGAATGGAATTCCAGCGTGGGGTGCGGAGATAGTCGTACAGGCTGGTCAACGTGCGAGGGGATGTGAACTGGAAGGTGTTGCTTTTGTAGAGAAACGCGACGGCCTCGTTGTATCTGCGCTCAATCCCGTATTAACTGCCGTATGCCTACCTGTACAGTCTCCATGTGGTCGTTTGTTGTTGCGAGACGGTTTTGGAGAGCAGAACGGCGTCGACGCCCTCTCCTTGTTCCCCACGGTGCATGTATGAGAGAGAAAAGGAAGCCAAAGAGAAATTCAAGAGTCGCGACTCACACAAGCTTGCAGACCAGCAATACCGCCGCCACGCCCCTTACGTCTGCATTTACCCTCCTCCTAGCCGCCAGTTTGACGTCAAAGTCGGTGAACTCAGTCGCAGCCAGCAGCGTACAGTGGAAGCACGAGGGCCTGCATTCCAGGCAGCGCTGGCCGAGATACCCACGATAGCCCTGTCCATGTTGCCGTTGCGCCAGCAGAGCGGTCGCCGACGTGGAGGCGTGCTCGCTGTAGGATTGCGCAAGGTGCAGGTAGCGCTTGCCGACGGCCTCCTCCCAGATGAGCAGGCGGATGTCGTGGGGCAGGCGCAGCAAGGCTGAGCGCTGCTGTTGGTCGGCGGGCTGATCCGTCCCAAGGGCGCCGGTCGCCGTGGTGCGTTTCGGCAGCGAGAGGGCAGCGGGCGCGGGATCGGCTCTGGATGCGGCCGTTCGACGGGCAGAGTCCAGGTGGAGTTCGGCGAGCTGGCGATCCAGAGGTGTCGTGCCGCCATGGTCCGACATCGTTTCTGTCTAGCTTCGGCGGGCTGTGGGTGCTCGAGGTGTCAGCTTCACACGGGATCGGTTTGTCCCGAAGCGGTGCGCGACAGACTGGAGGCCCCTCTCACAGCACACATTTGCAGGTCGGACGTCATCAGGCCGGCCTGGGCGCGTGGGAGCAAAAGAGCGCGCGTGAAGTCGAGCGCTCGATCCCTGTCGAGTTACACAGATCCACCCGCCAGCCGCATCCGGCTTAGCGCGGCCAAGAGCATCGCCTCTTTGGGACATCTTAGTGAACTTCCGTCTTCCGGTGAAGCCGTTTTCATTTCACGTTTTTCTTCCTACATAGCCGCAAAAGCACTGCTGTCTGCTTCTCGTCCTCCAATCTCCATGCGTGCTACGCCCCTCCCCGTCCCTCGTGGCCCCGGCGCCGCCGATGAGAAATGCCTCAATCCAACATCTCTCGACCATACTCAGTGCCCGAACCCTGGCTTTTGACCTCGAAACAGTAAAACGAGACAAAGGAAATCGCTGGAAGCCACTCGTGATGCCCTGCTCCGGAGTGGGACATGTCGGAAAGGGAGCAGGGCTGTTAACAAAACCGTCGAGAATCGAACTAAACTGGGAGAACGCCCGAACAATGTCTGCCGTCGCACATAAGGAGAAACGAAATGAAGACAGGCATGTTGCAGGTCCGAAATCCCACCGACGCAAGAAAGGAAATAAAAGACCTGACTAAGTAGGCTGGAAGGTGTCCAAAGCAAAAGGAAATATTGCGGAAATGACTCTGGTCGAGGCCCCAGTATACGAAGTAAGGGAGAGGGAAAAGAAAAGACTCCGAGCTTCTGCCGGTCCAATCTATCCAAAGAAAACAAACGAGACTTTTGGTTACCCCCAACCACCGATAGTACTCCGTCACAACAAGTGCTCATAGTACACCTCCAGGCACCAGCGTCTGCCCGCTCTGCCCTGGATAGGTGCCTCCGCCGCCTGGGTTGATTGTGCTGCTGTGTCCTTCTACCGGCGCTGCGTGTTTTCTCAACATGAACATCGGCTTCCGGCCTTCCCGGTCCAGCTGTTTAAATAAAATGAGCGGCCGCTCGTTCAGACCCAAACAACGCTCCTGATCGCCATGCACAATGTATAGCGCGTACTGCCGCCAATCCGCCGTGATGTTGTATTTCTTGAGCGCAACTGGGAGCACCTTGTGACACGGGTCGTCGATGCTGACGCGGAACGACTTGAAAATTTCGACTTGCGGGTTTGATGATTCGCCTCCTCTTGTAGTACCTGTTGTCGAGGGAGCAATGGAAGCGGTTTCGGCGTTGCGGCCGGCGGACAACGGAGGGTCTCGATCACGGTCCCTGTCGCGGTCACGATACGAAGGTGCAGGCGTAGCGCCGCGCGCACTTTCGCGGTCGTAGTAAGCCGAGCTGCGTTCGTCGTTGGTGTGAGAGCGGGACCGGGACGAGACTTGATGTGTGCTGTATGCGGGAGACGTGGGCGAAGGCACGGGATGTTGGTGAGGCGATGATGCGGATTGAGGACCACCGCTTATAGTAGCTGTCAGATGGTTTGACGCGGCCATTGCCGCAGCCGAAGGATCGAGGTTAGAGGTGTCGGTCAAGGTCCGGCCCTCATGGATGGTTGGAGATGGGTTTTTGGGCGCCGAGCCCAGAAATAACTTCTTTGTCGAGAACTTGCGCGAGAGACTGCTGCCCGCGCGTTCTTGGGTGGGTGGAGAGGTGATATGGTTATGCTCTTGGCCATCCGGCGTTGGTAGTGGTTGTGACCGGTTCTTAGCCTCTCGCACCACTGGAAGCACGTCCTCGCGCAGCTTCCTGTTCTCCTCCGCCATGCGGCTAAGATCCTCCTTCAATGCCCGCAGCTCGGCCTCGGCGCTGTGCATCCTCTCATCACGCTCTCTGATAATTTGTATAATGCGCGCGAAATCGTCCTGTGTAGGTGCTGTCTCCTGGGCGGTGGTCTCGGCAGCTGTGGTGGGCGGTTAGAGTGCTTGTGGCTTCTCCGTGCAACTGGAAGACCTACAGAGGGGAATGTAGTGGTCAGGTTCTATGGGCACATTTTGCTTGACCTTCACGTCGTAGACGCTCTTCAGAACGGTGAGACGGTGGCCGACGCTGTTAATACCCATCTCCTTCAATTCCGCATGTTGCAACTCAATGAGCGCTTCGCCGTCCACATTCTCCTCTGCATCTCATTAGCATCTAGCCACTTGTTCCTTGTCCAAATGTCTACGCACCCAAGAACGTTATCGCGTACTGGCCCAGCCCTAGGTTCGATATCCAATCGGCGACCTGCTCCGGGGTCCAGGTGTTTATGATACTCTTGGGGCTCGCATAGCTGTCCGCCGAGTGGGTGAAAGTGGTGGGAGTGTGCTCTGCAGACGGCGGCCCGGATTCGGTTGGGCTAAGCTCGTGGTCGGGCGGGAGGGTGGGCGAGGTTATGACGCTGCGCTCGTATTCATCGTCGGCGTCAGAGTCCTCCTGGTATGCAGATCTATATGCGGTGGCCATGGCTGCTCGGACGGGAGGGGCATCGACTGCGGGCGCTCAGTCGGCGTTCGTGCGGCAGCTCGGGCTGTGATGGGAGGCGGATGTCCTGAGAAGGGTACGGGTCGTCTTTCCGGGGCGCAGCCCTGTTATCGCAAGGCGGTGCCACAGCGATAGAGCCGGAGCCGTGAGCTTGGCCGTGTTCGGTGGCTGCTGTGGAGGAGCTGCCAGTGCCCACGCTGAGTTGCCAGGCGCAGCCAACCCTGCTGAGACGGAAGCGAGATTGAGCTGGCACCCTGCTGCGTGAAGTCCAGGCCTCTGTGTGTGCGTGTCAGGTAGAGTGGCGGCGCGATCGCCCAGCGCAGCCGCGTGCACGTGGGGTAGGGCGGAGCGGTGCGAGACAGGGCGTGCTGGAGGATATGCCAGCGGGTTGAGCGCGCGGCGGGCGGAGGAGTTGGCGCTTGCGGGAGTCGGCAGGTGAAGGCTGGCAGGCTGGCGGCCACGGCGTCAGGGGAGCGGCGGGCTGCGGGCGCCGCGCGAAGAGCGTGACGTAGGCTACGGACGAGGCGTGCACTGAGAGGGCGTCTGGAAGCTGGCTGGCTGGCGGACAGGGCTGCGAGTATCGCGTTGGAGGGCTGTGGTGGTGCAGGCGCGAGGGCGGCGCAGGCCAGAGCGTACCAGCGTTGCCAAATGCGGAGCGACAGTCAAGGACGCGCATCAAGCACCAACTATAGAACGCCGGCCGCCAGTATAGCCGCCAGTGCGACGCCCGCGAATGCCCTGCGACGCTGCTGCTGTCTGAGCTGCAGGCCCGCCACGAGGGAGTCCCGGCCGCGAGCAAGGCAATGCACGCTGAACCTTTCCATCCACCCATTGTCGCTAGAGCACCGCCTTGTCCGCGCCATTGTTCCCAACCGGCTGCCCAACGCCAGCCAACTTCTGCGCGCTTCTCGCACGCAAGGCGCGCCGCCCAATCCACCGCTGCCGCACCCGTCATTGTGAGCGCGAGCGAGCCAGTCATCTACGGCACGGCCCATCGATCCCGACCAGCCTTGCCTGTCTCCCGAGCGTTCAGCCGCAGCTGGCCCACTCGTCGTCGACAGGCCCCTCGAATGCCACCGCTCAGACGTCATCCCAAACTCCGAAACGCGCGCAATTCCATCCGCCGGATTCTAGACCAGAGCTTGTCCTCTTCCACCATAGCTGCCGGCAGGCACATATTACGTACGCCCACCACCCGAGCCTTTCACTTCCATTCTCCCGGCACAAGCCGCGGTTCCGCGGGAAGACCCTTCTTTTCCATACCGCACCACTTTAGCCCCAATCCTGCGACAATAGCCCGCCGACCTCACATTGACCGTATTCCCCCACAATTGCAGTCCTCGACACCGTCGACCACCACACGGGGCTCGTTCACCGTCTAGCCCCCAAGGCCGCCATCACCGCACGCTAGGAACAACCCAACCCGTCGATACGCCATTCACCGCGAGAACCATTCTCTCCGCCGAAGCTCGCCGAACAAACCGCCATCTCCACGACGAACAATCGCTACCCAAACCCACCCCGCAAAAAGCCCAACGAAAACCACCATCAACCCACCTGACCAGCAAAGAAAGAAAAAAAAAAACCCCCCTCCCCTAATAATAATCACGAACGATAATGCCATCCGCCGACGCCAACCCGGACGCCGGCGCCGTCTCCTTCGCGCACACGACGTCGGCGCTGACGTCGTCGCAGACGGCCCAGCTGACCGCCGCCCTCTTCTCGGCCAACTCGATCCCGCGCATCCAGGCCGCGCTGCAGCACTCGCTGCAGGAAACGGGCTGGACCCACGCCCTGCGCGCCCACGTGCTCAACTTGCTGCGCAGCGGCGAGTGCGGCTCCTACGACGAGCTGATGGCCCGCGTGCTGGAGGACACGCGACAGGCCGGCGGCGACGGCGATGGCAACAACAACAAGGATGATGGTGGCGATAAGAAAGAAACCAACGGCCATGCCGCCACCGCTGCCGCCACCACCAACGGCGATAACAAGAACAACAAGAAGAACGGGAGTGGTGGTGCTGCTGGTGGCGGCGCTGGCGGCGCGGAGACGGGTGCTGCGCGGACGGCGGCGAGCATCAGGATCCCCGACGAGGCCGTTCGCCAGGGCATCAAGGCGGTGCGGAAGGAGGTCGAGACCGTTTGCGAGATCACGTTCGACTGAGTCCGAGGGGAAGACACAGAGAGAGAGAGAGAGAGAGAGAGAGAGAGAGTAGAGAGCAAAGCTGCTGATTCCCTCAGGCCCAGGCAACTCGGGGCCACGATGAAGCACGACCGGCATCCTTTGGTTGTGGCATCTACGCTCAAACGGTCACCTTCTTCCATTTTCGCCATTCTCACTTTCCTCCCTGGCTTCTTCCGCTCGGGGGCAACGGCGAGGAACGATTCTCTTTTCCGACGGTCGTTTCCTGAATCTGACCTTCCGCTATCGCGCACAGCCGAAACACCATCAACGCCTCGGTAACAAAAAAGAGAAACGAGAGATGACGCGTAACGACCAAACGCCGATCCCCGGCAGCATGAATCATCCATCGATTACGACGACCGTTTCTACAAAAAACCAACTGCGACGCAATACATCGAAGGGGGGAAATTAGGCATGTGCGATGCGATGAAATGCATGTGAGGAAGAAGCGAGTATAACTGTAACAACTTTTTGGCGAAGTGTGACGATATGCTACCATAAAGGGGGGGAAATATCGACAGGGTGAGGAACTCCTTCTCGAGTTGAGGAAGAAGAAGGGGGCGTGAACGGACGCATCCTACACCGATATTCAACTCAGCCTACGGCACTTTTGAGTAAAGGCCAAGGCTGGCTGCTAAGCTCGATGAAAAGGGCATTGCGAGGGGAAGAGTACCGAAGATCTGATATTTTGGTCTTTCTGTTTGTACGATGCGTTTCCACTGGTTTCAGCAAGAAGATTAACGGGCGGCACGAGCACGAGAAGTGGGGAAGGCGACTTAGTAGCCAAGCACGATCAGGCCTATATTTCTCAAGAAAAGGACAACTTGTGCTCAAGCTGCTTCACATGAGTTGGTAGCAGTGCACATTGGTTCAAACTCTCAAAACCTTCAGAACTTTATCGTGCTAGTTATTGCCTAAGCTACCATACTCCCATAATAGTTAGGTGTCTGCCATGCACTCCCCTTGTCTTTTCCAATTACCGAAGCATCTTTCATGCAAAAGGACTACTCCAGCAATTACCACTTCTTCCCTTCTCGCATATGATGGCTGCTCGTGAACTACTAAAAAGCACTTTCTGTATAAAAGCGGAAAGGGAAATCGTCTATGGACTTTGCCCCAGCACCAGCGACCACCGTGAAGACACCTGAGAAAACCCGATCATGCAATCCTATTATCTAACCGCCTGTCGAACGTTGAGCCGTTTAGTCGTAGAGACCCTCGTCGTCGCCACCAGCGCCGAAGTTGTTGTTGCTGGCGTCGCCCTCGGCGCCAGCCTCGGGGAAGCGGAAGAAGCTGCTGCCACCTGAGTTCTTCATCTGCTGAGCGAAGGCCTCGTAGCGGCGGATCTCGACATCGGTGACCGAGCGACGAGCAGAAGCCATAGCCTCCTCGAAGTGGCGCTTGGTCAGCTCGGGCACGGGGTCCTCGCCCTCAACGTCGTCCTCCATGGTGGTATCCTCGCCAGCTGCCTCACGAGCCTTGGTGCGCTCAATGTCAGCTCCGATAGCCTCCTTGATGGCAAGCTTGACGGCACGCTGGGTGATGAAGCCAAGATCGGCACCAGAGAAGCCGTGGGTGTTTTGGGCGATGAAGTCGAGGTTGACATCGGGAGCGACCGGGGTCTTGCGGAGCTGGGCCTTGAGAATGCCGGCACGAGAAGCCTGGTCGGGCAGAGGAACGTAGACCAGGGTATCAAGACGACCAGGACGGCACAGAGCATTGTCGAGCTGCTCAGGACGGTTAGTGGCACCAA
This sequence comes from Diplodia sapinea, assembly GCA_023087385.1. Classification (NCBI taxonomy): domain Eukaryota; kingdom Fungi; phylum Ascomycota; class Dothideomycetes; order Botryosphaeriales; family Botryosphaeriaceae; genus Diplodia; species Diplodia sapinea. The sequence goes on along the minus strand of JAJMYO010000060.1, from coordinate 96,240 downwards.
TGACGAAGACGTTCTTCTTAGAAGTCATGCCGTCCATTTCTATGGCAAGGTTAGCAGCTGCTTACTCGGTCTCAGAAATCATGCAAACTTACCAGTCAGGAGCTGGTTGACGACACGGTCAGAAGCGCCGCCAGCATCACCAACGGAGCCGCCACGAGCCTTGGCAATAGAGTCAAGCTCGTCGAGGAAGACAACGCAAGGTGCCGCAGCACGAGCCTTGTCGAAGATGTCACGGATGTTGCTCTCAGACTCACCGAACCACATGGAGAGCAGTTCGGGGCCCTTGACGGAGATGAAGTTGGCCGCACACTCGTTGGCGACAGCCTTGGCAAGCAAAGTCTTACCAGTACCAGGGGGGCCGTAGAACAGGACACCACGAGAGGGCGAAAGGCCAAACTTGAGGAACTTCTCGGGGTGGTCGACGGGGTACTGGACGCTCTCGATGAGCTCGCGCTTGACATCTTCGAGACCACCAATGTCCTCCCACCGCACATTGGGAACCTCGACGACGGCAACCTCGCGGAGGGCGGAGGGGTTGGAGACACCAAGAGCGAAGCGGAAGTTCTCCATGGTGACACCAAGCGAGTCAAGGACCTCGGCGTCGATGGTATCCTCGTCCAGATCAATCAGATCCATCTTCTCACGAATCTGCTGCATGGCCGCCTCAGAGCAGAGCGAAGCCAAATCAGAACCGACGTAACCGTGGGTCTCGGCAGCAATTGTCTGCAGGTCCACATCATCACCCAGCTTCATGTTCTTGGTGTGGATGGAAAGAATCTCCAGACGGCCGGTGGGGTCGGGGATGCCAATGTCAACCTCACGGTCGAAACGGCCGAAACGGCGGAGAGCGGGATCGATCGAGTTCGGGCGGTTGGTTGCGGCCATGACGACGATGTTCGAACGAGCCTTCATACCGTCCATGAGGGTGAGAAGCTGGGAAACGACACGCCTCTCGACTTCGCCGTTGGTCTTCTCACGCTTGGGCGCGATCGAGTCGATCTCATCAATGAAGATGATGGCGGGAGAGTTCTTCTCGGCCTCCTCGAATGCCTTGCGGAGGTTGGACTCCGACTCACCAGCCATCTTCGACATGATTTCGGGACCGTTGATCAGGAAGAAGAAAGCGCCAGTCTCGTTGGCCACAGCACGAGCCATGAGCGTCTTACCGGTACCGGGAGGTCCGTACATGAGGATACCACGCGGCGGCTTGATACCGATCGACTTGAACAGCTGAGGATGCCTGAGGGGCAGCTCAACCAGCTCACGGATCTGAGCCATCTGCTTCCTGCAACCACCAATGTCGTCGTAGCCGACCTCGTTGAGGTTGCCTTCCTCATCCTCACGCTGGATGGGCTCGCCCTCACAGTGAATAACGGTATCCTGTGCGACGATACCGAACTCCGGAGGGTCGACTTCTACGACCTTGAACTCGACTTGTCTCATGCCACCGCGAGCTGTGAAGAGATCGCCCTGGCGCACGGGCCGGTAGGCTTCGCGGAAGTAGGGTGCAAGGAAGACATCAAACAGCGAGCCGGTCAGGCCCTCGATGGTGTCGGCGATGGGGAGGACAGCAATGCGTTTCGCCTGTTTCTGAGTCAGAGGATTGTGGGACTGCAAAATTTGCGCTCTACTTACGTATTTGATGTCGGGGCACGGGTGGACGGTGATGACATCGCCGTGCTTCACGCGGAGGTTGTGGCGAACAACGCGGTTGATGCGGGCACTTCCATCGTCCAGATCATCGTCGGCCAGGACGATGAGCACAGTGTCCTTCCTCTTCTTGCCCTTCACCAAGACAGTGTCGCCGCGGAATAGCTGCAGCGTCTCCATGGTGTTGTTCGAAAGGGCGATAATCGAGTTGTCATCGTTGGTGGCATCGGTGACGCTACGGCATCCATTAGCGGGCTGCAGCCGTGGAATCTCGCCTGCGACGTGGCGGCAGAGCTATGGAGCTACTCACATCAACGAGTTGGGCTTCTTCTTCTTCTTGAGAATGGCCGTGGCGACCTCATCCTGGATGTTGTTAGCTAGGCTGCTGCGTGGCCGTTTGCCGGGCGGGTGACCTACTTCGTGCTTCGTTGCGCCGGAGGGGTCGCTTTGGAGACGTTAGCAATGCATGCGAGATGGGGCGCGTCGGACGGGGCGACGTACTGCTCCAGCTTAACCTTCTGCTTGTTCTGCGAGTGATCTGGCTCCGCCGACATGATTGCGGTCGCAGCGGGTGTTCCGCGAGAGAGTGATCGGAAAGGAGAGGCGGGTTGGGTTGTCGAAGCTGCAGGGCGAGCGGGGGAGCGGGCTCGGGGGTTGCAGGGGGGGGGTTGATGAAGTGTTGTGGATGGGGCTGGGAGACGGAGCTTATGTAGAGGCAGACGCTGGCGATGATGTTAGCCGGTGGTTCTGACGCCCCAGCACCGAGCTTGGGCGCTTGGGCGCTAGGCCGCATACGGAACCCAGTTCGCCGCCCCGAACGCGAGCAAGGGCAGAAACCCGTCGAAGCAGCTGGACCACCTCTGCCTGCCGCTGATTTGAAGCCCATCCGCCCGCCCGCCCATGTCTGCTAGGCGCCCGCCAGCTGGCCTCTTTGCAGTGGCGCCGCGCCTGCGTCGCCGGAACCCGTGCCTGCCGTGCCTGCGTCCGCGCGGGGGCGAGCGAGTCGGAGCCGCCCAGGGTCCTACATAGTGCGTAATGCTGTTCTGCCTGTGGAGATAAGCTCTCAACACCATGCGGTCCCGCCGCTACCGTGGCCACTTTTGCCGCCCACGACCATTTCTACATCAGCCGAAACTGTTGAGACCCTTGGATTTACTTATTACTGCCTCCACCTGTTAACCTGCAGAGGCTTTACTAGACGATAACATTGTGTTTGCTGATCTAAGTTGCTAGCAAGTATGCGGTGCTCTTTCGCCGTTTAAACAATATCTCAATGGTTGCAGATGCTCTCGAGGTCTTCACACCCCTCGGCTGAATACTCTACTTCTATTCTAGACGTCGGATTAGAAAGCCAAACTACTATGGCTTCATTTCCTCCATTCCCCACTCGTCAATGAAACTATTCGTTTCTACTCTTGATTCACATTCTACACATGCATTATACATTCATACCGGAATTTTTATATGTCATCACGCTCTCCTAATTGCAATACGGTTTCAGCCATTCGCGTCATTTTACTAGCCCATGTCACAAGAAAGAGTACGAGTAAAGAGGTATTCAGACTCGGTCAGACGCCCCGTTGGTCACGTCGTTTCGATAAAGTCACAGCAAAGTGTGACTTCCTACGTTCAGGCATCGCCCATCATCCCCTCGAGTTCAGCTGCCTCTATGAGTTACCACTCGGTGTTGATGTTGAGCTGCAACGCAGAAAAAGAAAGTGGGTGACTGAATCGAAGTCAGTGTGCAAGGCGAAGTCATGGCATTTTTTGCAATCACGTCGTCCGTTGAAAACAGCCTGTTCACCTTTTCGATCACATGAAAGCATCGCGACGAAACGGCCACCTGCCCTGCTCCTTCCACCTCACCCTCAAAGTCCTCTCTACCCTACGTAGAATCCCTACCGGACATCACACCAGACAACCCCATTCCTCGCTCTCAGCGCAAACAACAACCCTCTCTAAACGACCGCCATGGCAGACCCATCAACCTCATCGCTCTCATCCGAGCCACCGAGCCTCACCTCAGACCCAACCATACCCACCTCACCCACCGCGCAGCTGCCGCACACGCCGACGACCCGCACACAGCAGCTTCACCAGCGGCGCGCCAGCAGCAGGAGCAGGAGCAGGAGCAGGAGCACCAGCAGCTCCACCACCCTCGCCTTCGACCCGGCGTCATCCGCGGACCGCGAGCTGGCGCGCGCCGCAGGCATGCGCATCGACACGCCGACGCCCTACCCGCGGCTGCTGCTCGAGCCGCACATCACCATCTCGCTCGACCGCGCCGCGTTCGGGCACGACCAGGCGCTCATCGACCGCGCGACCGAGCTGCTGCTGGCGCGCCACGGCGGCGGCAAGCTGCTCGTGCGCACGACCGGCGGGCCCGACGACGACGACGACGACACGACCCGGGAGTGGGCGGCGCGCCGCTGGCAGGCGCGCGCCCACCGCGCCGCCAACCCCAATCAGCATCGCCAGCACGCGCGGCGCCTTCGCCGCGTCCATCTCCTCCTCCGCCGGTGGTGGTCGGCGGCAGCCAACCGTCCACCTCCCCACCGGCTTCCTCGCGACGGCCGACCGCGCGCTGTCCGCCTCCGCCGCCGCCGCCTGGCGGCTCAACGAGCGGCAGCAGCGTCGCCGGCCGCTGCCGCTCTTCGTCTACGGCCACTGGATGTTCCCGACGCAGCTGGCTGCCGCCATGCTCGGTGGCGGAGGCGGAGGCGGAGGCGACGGCGGCGGCGGTGCACAGCAACAACATCAACAGCATCGACAACCCACCGCCGAGAGCGTCGAGCAGTGGACGCAGCGCATGCTGCCAGCCGTGCTGACCACGACGACGACGACGACGACGACGGGCAACAGCGGCGGCGATGACGACGACACGGCCGACGCCGATTGGCACCGCTACTGCATCCGCGGCCGCGTCCCGACGGCGGCGCTGCTGGACCGCGACAGCCCGCGGCTGCGGTACTACCTGCGCGACGTGGGCGAGCGGGGCGACGGGCCGCCCGTCGAGGGGCGGTTGGTGCTGGGCGTGTCGGCGGAGCAATGGCGGGCGTTGGACAGGTTCCTGGGGGTGGACGTCGTCGTCGGCGAGGGCGAGGAGGAGGAGGAGGGGGAGGAGAAAGGCGGGGAGAAGGAGAGGAGGCTCTGGGGGAAGAGGGAGGTCCGGGTGGGCGTGAGGGTGGCGGGCGCGCAGGAATCGACGCAGTTGAGGGCCGTGGCGTATGTGTGGGAGGGCGATCCGATGGACTTGCATATCTTCAAGGTGGATAAGGTGTGGACGCCTGAGCTGTACGTCGAGTGGCATGGCAGGATGAGGAAGGAGATGGCGGCGGCGGCGGCAGCAGTAGCTGGTGCTGATGGCGGCGTGGTGTGAGGGGTGTGGCTGGGTAGCGGATACTTGGTTGATTACGGGGGCTCTTGGATAGAGAGCACTAATGCATAGGAATTGGGGGGGCTTGCTTTCACGTGTGGAGGGAGATTAGATTTGGGGTAATCCATAATATGCAGTCTTTTGGCCCAAGCCACTGACTTCCAGGAGCACAAAGAGCGGATGCTAATTGATATCATGAATCTATTGTCCAATATTACGGACAGAGACGCATTACAGGATGGAACACCCGCTAGACTCTACTTCCAACCCACCCAGGCTGCACAGCGCTAGCAGTATCCAGGCTCCAAACCACACACTCGCGACCGTCAGTCGAACACCTAGTGCGTCTGCGCCCATTGGCGGTAGAATTCCAGGCACTCGGCATTCGCGACTGACGCCGAAGTCTTGACGTTCAACCCGCAGAGAATCTGTTTGACAGCACCTTCAACCCTACTCAGAAAAGCAATTAGCATCAACACGAACCAACTAAAAGTAAAATGGGACTCGGCGAGACTCACTTCTTCCCGTTCGTCGTGACGGGAATCTCCGGGCACTCATCCACCACGCCCGGCACATGACGCGCGCTCAGCTCCTTCCTCACGACCTTCCTGATCCCATCCACCAGCTCGGGGCCGAACGCCTTCCCCTCGGCCATCTTCACGAACAGCACGACCGTCTCGTCCGCATCCTCCTCGCGCCTGCGCCCGATGCACAGGGCGTCCGCGACCTGCTCGGGGAAGTGCGCCAGCAGCACGTTGTAGATCTCGGCGCTGCCGAAGCGCACCCCGGCTGGCTTGAGGATGCCGTCGCTGCGGCCCAGCATCACCAGGCCGCCGGTGAGCGGGTTGAACCGGACGAAGTCGCCATGATGCCATATCGGGCCCTTCGGTTTCTCGACGGAAAACTTGTCGAAATACGACCCGCGGTACTTGCGCTCGCCCGGCTCGCCCCGCGGCCAGAACATGACGGGCTGGCACGGGAACGGCCGCACGCAGACGAGGTCGCCCGGCTCGCCCGCCGCCGTCACGTCCGCGCCCAGGTAGTCCCACGCGCGCACGGCCATGCCCAGGCCCGGCACCTGGATCTCGCCGGCGTGCACGGGGGCGAGCGGGGCGGGCGCGCCGAAGAGCGAGATGATGTCGGTGCCGCCGGTGATGCTGCCGAGGTTGACGGCGGGCGGGAAGGCGGCGTAGACGTAGGCGAAGGTGCTGGGCGGCAGCGGCGAGCCGGTGCTGTAGACGGCCTCGAGGGAGGCGAGGGAGAGGGACTGTCCGAGTGGCCGCACGTCCTTTTGCTCGAGGACGGAGAGGTATTTCGCGGATGTGCCGAAGTGCGTGATGGACAGCTCGTCGATGAGGCGCGGCATGGCGAGGTCGTCGGCCGTGGACGTGCCCGGGTCGCTGGGCGAGGCGGAGCGGAAGGGCGAGCCGTCGTAGAGGACGAGGGTTGCGCCGCTGGCGAGCCCCGAGACGAGCCAGTGCCACATCATCCACGTGCAGGTGGTGAAGTAGAAGAGCCGGGCGCCGGGCTTGATGGAGCATTGCAGGATGTGCTCCTTCTTGTGCTGGATAAGAGTGCCGATTGCGCCGTGGACAATGCACTTTGGCGCTCCCGTGGTGCCGCTGCTGTACAGGATGTACACGGGATGGTCTGGGGGCAGTTGCTTGAAGACGAGCTCTGCGGATTCTGCTGACGTGAAGGCGGAATACGCGTATGCTTTTCTCGTTGGGCCTTCGAGAGAATGCAGGTCGACGTCGACGGAAGATACGGTGGGTAGAACCACGACTCGGCGCACAGAGGGCAGTGATTCGACAATCTCCTGGACCTTGGGGATGACGGGATGGCTGCGGCCGTTGTAAAAAGAAGCGTTGTCAGCAAAAAGCAGCACTGGCTCGATCTGGCGCAGCCGCTCTAGGACGGCGTGGACGCCAGTGTCGGGCGAGACAGCGGTCCAGAGGGCTCCGAGAGAAGTTGCGGCCAGCATGGCCACCAGGGCATCTGTGTGGTTAGCGACGTAGCCGGCGACTCTGTCTCCCTCTTGCAGCCCGAACTCGATCATGCCAGCCTGGCATTGCTTCACGCGCTCCCGAAGCTCTTTCCACGTGACGAACTGGCGCGAGGTCTCGGTGGCAGCGATGACAGCCGGACTGCTCTCGTCGACGGCGACATTTGGGAAGAGCAAGTTCTCGGCGAAGTTGAGTTTGGCGCCGCGGAAGAAAGCCGGACGCGGGAACATGGGCGCGGCCTCGTCGACGACCTGCAGGGCCAATTAGCCTGAAGAAAGCGGCGGATCACTGAGGGATCGGCACCTCTTCGTAGGGCTGCGAAGCCTTGATCCCAACGTTGTGCCACACCTCGCCCCAAAAGGCAGCGATGTTCTCGGTGCTCCAGGTGTAAAGGTCATGGTAGGATTTGAGCTTGAGGTGGTATTTTTTGTTGATGTGCTGCAAGAAAGCGTACATAGGAGTACTTTGTGGGGAAGGGTGCGTCCAAAGCTTCTTGGGCGCTGGCTCGGTGCCATTGGCACCGTTTGTGTAGCTGGCAGCCATGGTTGTTTTGTCTGTGTTGAAATGTTGGGGATTATTTTTTAGTGTTGCTGACGCGGACCGGGAAGGGCAGGGGTGCGGTGTGGAGGGCTGAGAGCCTCGGGCGTCGGATCCCCGCAACAGGCAGATCAAGCGGCCGTTTTCTGCTGCTTTCCGTGCTTTCCCGTTCTTTCCGATTCAAGCCGCCACAGCGCTGAAGACAAGCGGCTTTTATCGTCGACGTGCCAAAAGGTCCCGAAGACTTTGGCGATGTCCAGCTCTGCGTTGATGTCTTCGATACTCTCGACGTCGCTTCCTGGAACGTTCTGAACATTGTCCTTCGCGTCATCGAAGTGTTCGCATTGGTCAAGGTTCCAGGGAAATCCTGCATCGCCATTAGCATCCCGTAAAAGTTGCGACACTTTGGCTGTGTTTACTATTCCAGCGATTTCGCAAATTCGAGCAGGGGCGAGTCAAGCGCGGGCTGGGTACCGGAAACAGATCGTTGGCGGTTCTGGTACGAAACGCAGTAGGTCTCCTCACTCAGGCTGGTTTCCAGATAACAGCTGACTTTGGACACGTCTTAGTTGTTTGCACGTGTTCCGCCTCTGAAACGGAAAAGAAGTGGCCGCTGAGCAAAAGCTCAAAGCGTGAACCACAAACTTTACCTCACATGCACTTCGCACCTTCTTACATGCCAGTCACTTTGTCACGGTACACATGCACCGTATTTTGACATGGTAGTGGTGAACAAGGCTCAAAACTTCAGAAATATCCTCCTTTCCATATTCGCCTCTATCCCACGATGCAATCCTCATTTGCGGAAACACAGCCGGCAGACGGCCCTGTCTTCGTGTCCCTCGGTATGCTCGTCCTCGACGAGCTACAGTTCCCATTCAAGGAGACCCTCTACGATGTACCGGGCGGCTCAGGCGCTTACAGTAAGTTCCAGCGACCACATCCAGATCATCAGTCTCGCTCATCCAGAACCACAGGCACACTCGGAGCCCGGCTGGCCACACCAACCGCCCAATCGAAAACAGTCGCATGCATCCTCCTGACCGGCGACGACTTCCCAACATCCGTCCTGGACCAACTCCAAGCGTGGAACATCACCCTGCAAATCCACCGCATCCCAGGCAAGAAATCCACGCGAGGCCTCCTCCAATACTCAGACGCGCAATTCGACCGTAAGCACCACCCCCTCCCGCAATCCACAAAAAGCCCGCATGCATCCCTAACGCAACGGGCAGGAAAAACCTTCCGCTACCTCACCCCTCCCCTCGCCCCATCACCCGCCGATCACCTCCAAGGCTCCCCCCTCCTCCACGCCGCAACCTTCCACGCCCTCGCCGACCCGGCCGAGCTCTCCGCCCAGGTCTCCTCCCTGCTCTCCCTGCGCAACAACGACGCCACCACCAGCGACGACCACCGCCGACGTCCCCCCATCATCATCTGGGAGCCGCGCCCGCCCTCCTGCACGGCGGCCAACCTGGACGCGCACGTGCGCGCCTGCAACAAGGTCGACGTCTTCTCGCCCAACCACGTGGAACTGCTTGCTTTGTTCGGAGAAAAGGGGGACTGCGACGGCGGTGGTGGTGCTTTCGATCGCGGTCGCGTCGAGGCTTGCGCGCGACGCTTCCTCGACGCTGCCGCTGCTGGTGCAAGCGAAGAAGACGAAGGTGCGGCGGCCATGACTGTCGTTGTTCGAGCGGGCGAGCATGGGTGCTTCGCCGTGTCTGATCGCTCCAGTTGCTGGCTGCCCGCGTACTATAACGCGTCGTCGTCGTCGTCGTCGGCGGCGGCGGCGGCGGCCAAGGTCGTCGACACGACGGGCGCGGGCAACGCCTTCCTGGGGGCTTTCGCGGTGGCGTTTCACGCTTCGGGCGGCGATGTGAGGGAGGCCGCCGTGCGGGGGACCGTGGCGGCGAGCTTCGCGTTGGAGCAGGTGGGCTTGCCCGAGAAGACGACGACGGCATCGTCGACGTCGGTGGACGGACGCGATTTGTGGAATGGCGAGGAGTTTGCGTGTAGGCTCCGGGAATACAGGCGGAGGGTTGATCGGGCATAGGTAGTCGTCCGTCCGTCGTGCGGGCATAATTGCTGCAGTGGATGTTTCCTACTCCTCCAATCGGCAGTGGAAGCGTGGTGCGTGCTTGCATTGGTTGCTACTGGGACCTAGTGTGCGGGCGAGCCTCCTGCTGTCTTTCACAATAATTCTGCGCAACTTGACCGTGGTGCGTTGCTCTCTTCGAAAAAGGCGTTGCACTGTTGCCAGATCCAGCTACTGGATTCAGCTATGGCAGTTGAAGCAACTGTCCACCTTAGATGAAGCGCAGGAAGATTTGTTTGGTAAGAGAACGAGTACGAGACGTGCTGAACGGGCAATTTGGGTCAACGTCAAGGGCCGTACGTATATATAGACTTCCTGCAAGTCAAATGAGCTATCTTGAACCTGGTGCGGTCGTGTCGGAGAAACGCGAGCGCTATCAGGCATACAGGAAGGTGGTGATGGATATACCTGATTGGGGAGACCGCAAAACGGGTTAGCTATAAGTCTTTCTCGTTTGCCGACACCTTGGGTGGATCAAAACGTGCAGACAATCTCAAAACATTCACATTCTGGCAGTGATCCGGAAACCCAAACAAACTCTCGATTTCAGTAAAGCTATCCGGATCCCCGCCTAGAAGGCAATCTTCTTGAGAAACGCCGTCTCCTCGCTCAACCCCATATCCGCCACATACGCCACGAACGTCTCGACCAAAACCCTGACATCCCTGGCCCGCAGCAGCCCCTGCACCCTCTTCCCCCTCAACGGAGCCACCAGCTCCTCCAAGAACTCCTCCGCCGCCGCCACGACCGGCACCATCCTCTTCGTCAGCCGACCCTTCACGAACGCCCGCTTCCTCCGCTCCTTCCTGTTCTCGATCAGGTCGACGTCCCAATCCAGCAAGCCGTACTCATTCCACAGGCCGCCCATGCCGCCGACGAGCTCCGGCCGGCACATTTCGTGCGCGTACGTGCGCACCCGCAGCTTGCTCACGCCGTTCTCCGCCTCGCGGCCCAGCGCCTCGATGGCGCCGCACCAGCGCGCCCACGTGCCGAGCGCCACGTCGTCCGGGAAGAAGCGCTGCTGGTGGTCGGCGACCCAGTCCCGCGGAGCAGCAGCCGGCGGGGCCGGCGACGTGGAGGAGTCGGGGTGGATGCCGACGAACTTGGGCGGGCCGCAGCCCAGGCCGACGCCGGCGCCGCGGACGTTGAGGCCGTTGAGCGTGCTCGTCTCGCCCATGGCCGTGGGGCTGCCGCCGTGGACGGCCCAGCGCGCGCGCGAGAGGAAGACGGCGAGCGCCTCGGGGCGCGTGGCGCGGTTGACGCGGCAGATGGCCGGCGTGGTGATGAATGGCATGATCGAGGCGACGTCGTGCGTGGGCGAGGGGGTGAAGGGGCGCCTGGAGTCGATGCAGAGCTTGTAGATTTCGGTGCGCACCTCGCCGGGGAGGTCGGCAAAGGTGGTCTTCTTCTTCGTCGTTGTCGCGGGTACCTGTGCGGATAATAAGGTAGCTCATGTATCCAGCGCAAGATAGATCGTTACCGAGTCAAGGTTGAGGGGGGACGGAGCCGCCGTCTTGGCCGGCTTTTTGCGCCGATTGGCAAGCAGGGTTCTGAAGTTGAAGCACATCTTGAATGTTCAGGTGTGGATGATGGGCTTCGGGACGTGGAAGAGAAGGTCGAGGTGCGGCGGCGGGCGAAGATCTATTTAAGCCGCCGGGACAGCGACTTAACGGTTGCACGTGCCATGCCCTTGGAAGCAAACAGTCAAACAGGAAGGAGCGGCCGAGGTTGAAAGGCGCGACCTGTCCTGTTTTGGAGAAGTCCACGTGAAGTGAGGGTGGCTGGTGAGGTGGAAGTGAAAAACGCGGCCACACCCACTACTCTTCTACAACATGTGAGGTCTGGATCAACCTGAACAACACGGTAGAGGAGTGGAGAAGGCTGGAGGAATTCCATTCAGAAAGAAAGAGAGGGGCCAGTTGCTCTAGCCAAGGGTATATACCGCGAGTGAAAACAAAAAATCATATCTACCCATAAGATATTGGCGCCAGCCGCCTCAACTCCAGGCCCAGCCAAACTGGAACTCTCTCATGTCTGCGCCTCGGCCGCCTCCTGCGCCCTAATCTGCTCCGCCAACTTCCTCTTCTCCTCCTGCTTCGCCTTCAACCTCGCCAGCGTATCCTGCTCAAACCTGTTATTCCCCGCCCCACCAGCCGCCGCAGCCGCCGCAGGCTTCGGGCTGAACGAAAACGCCGGCTGCTTCTTCCCGGCAGGCGTGCTCGGCGCGCTCTTCGCCGCGCCATCAAACACCCTCTTCTTCACGGGCGTGCCGCCGGCATCCGCCGCCGCCGCCGCCGCCGCCGCCGCCGCCGCCGCCGCCGACCCCACCGACGCGCCAGGCTGCCAATGCAAGCCAGCCTCCTGCCTCCGCCTGTCCCTCTCCCTCTCCCTCCTAACCTCCTCCTCTCGCCTGGCCTCGTCCTCCCTCTCCCTTGCCCTCGCCTCCTCGCGCTCCCTCCGCCTCCTCTCGCCATCCCGCGCCAACCGCTTCAGCTCGCTCTCCAGGCGATCGCGCTCGCCAAGCTCCTCCTCGCGCTTGCGCTTCGCGCCCCTCTCCGCGCGCTCCAGCTCGTCCATCAGCCGCCGCCGCTTGCCCTCGAGCCGCTCCCTCTGCGCCGCGCTCCGCGCCTTGGCCTCGCGGTTCGCGTCGTACCGCGCGCGCGCCTCGGCGTTCTGCAGCAGCTCCGTCGCGTTCTTGGCCAGGTAGAACTTCTCGACCGCGGCCGGGTCGTCGCGGTTCTTGTCCGGGTGGTATTTGAGCGACGTCTTGCGCCACGCCGATTTGATGGCTTTTTCGTCGCAGGCCGAGGATGAGTCCAGCCCGAGGAGCTCGTAGAGGTTGATGTCGCTTTTGATGAGCGCGGCCGCTTCGTCGCTGAGGTCGGTCGAGTCTTGAGGCATGGTGGTGTTTTGTTTTGTTGAAGACGTGGGTGTGGAGATGTGTGTGGGTGCGCGCGCGCGGACGTGGGCAGAAGGTGGATTGGCAGCTGGGTTAAGGTTGCTGTGTCAAGGCACTGGTAGCCGCTACCGCAACGCGTAGGCGGGAGGGTAGGGTTGTGGTGCGTGGGCGTGAGGCAGAAAGGTTGGTTTGCGACGGCGAAGAAAAGTCGCGGCGCGGCCGCGCTATGGGGTCTGACGTCCGCTGCCATATTGCCGAGGTTCACCCGCGTATCAGGCAGCATGGCGGCCACGACTATTGATTTCAAGGATCATCAATCATTCATGAATGCATGGCCACCTAACTTCAATCTCATTAAATCGGATATACGTAACCAACGAGAACGTGATATTTGCAACGCCACAGAACCGGACGCCAGGTTTGCATCCTTTGTCCCCCCCACACCCAGATCAATCCTCCTTATCCGATTCCTCATCATCATCCCCTGTCTCCGCCCCTGTCTCCGCCCCCGTCCTTGTCGTCCTCCTACTCAACGGGTAGAAGCTGTTGTTCCTGCTGCTCTCCACCGTGCTCACCGCATGGAAGCTGAAATCCAGCTCGCCCACCAGCTCTTTGATGTGCTTCAGCAGCTTCTCCAGATCTCTGATGATGCACCTCGTCGCGATTTGGATGACCGCGAACGCTGCGTAGCCCGGCTCCGCAACGTGTCGTAGCGAGAGAATGTCGTTGTCGAGTTCTTCCAGCCTCCGTGATAGGCGGTACGGCGCTGGAGGGCGCAAGTACGGGGGCAATGGGGAGCCGTTGGTGATGGAGGCGGAGAGGAGCGTGAGGAGAGATGTGATCTCGTGCGAGGTAAGGTTCACCGACGAGATAAGGCGACGGAAGTCGTTGTTCCAGACTGTCTGCGATGCGTCTTCCGGGTTGGCGAATGTCTGAGACGCAAAGGCAATGAGGGCCATGTAGCGGTTCGTACTGTTCAAGAGGTATGGTTAGCAGTTGACTTGGCGGTAACAGGAGGCGTACGTACTTCTCAATGCAACCGAGTATGTTTTCGTATTTCTCGCGCGGGAACTTGCCGCCGAAGGGAACCTCCCACTTCTGGAAGTCGGCCATGGCGCGCAAGTTGGTAGTGAGCATGAGCTGTTTCTGGAAGACCTTCATGCGCGCCTTTGCCATGCGGCGGCCGGCACTCGTTTTGACCCGGGGGTCCCCTTCGTCTCCGCGGATGCGAGAGCGGAAAGTCTCGTGGACGATGGAGTAGTAGTTGGCGAGAAGGTATAGAGATGCGCCCATCTTGGAGCGAAGTTCAGAGTGTTCGGAAATGGGGTATGGGAAGAACGTCCATATGAAAGCCACTGCAAGACCGCCGGCGACTGTCGCGAGACGATACGGGCCCAGCTTGTAGATCTCGTAGTATGGCTGTCCGTTCGAACTAACAACTGCCGGCCCAATTTTCTCGACACTCAGCTCGTAGCCGATGATCATGGTCAATGTGACGACGCTGATCATACCTGCAAATGGCCCGTTAGAATCACGACGTCGAACTCAAGCAGGAACGTTGCGTCTTACCAACAATGACGAAGCGTGGCTTCTTCAGTACAATGTAGAATCCGCATGAGGCGAACAGCCAATAGAAAACGATGATTCCCGGGACGTGTTTATCAACGATATACCAAGTAACGAGGCTTGCACACATGGCAGCCACGGTACCGATGATTCTGAGGATGAAGCTGTAAATGCTCTGGCCCGCCGTCGGGACCATGCTAATCGCGACCATGATCATGGCCCAAAGCAGTCGCTGTCGGACGAAAAAGACCTGCGTTGCATGGAGGAAGTTTATGATGGCTAAAACGTCAAGTCAGTGTTGCCGCAGCGCCGAATCAGGAGCACGTACCAATTGACATCGTGGCACAAGCAACCCGAAACCCAAATGCCGATTCAGAAGAACGCAAGAACCGCGGGATTCTTCTGACACGATCACCCAGCCTCTCGATGAAGTTGTCCGGCGGCAGATGCTCGGGGTCTTTCCGACGCCTGTATGCTTCGCCCATGTTCACTTCGACGGTACCTCCGTCGATATCGCCCATGCCATTGTCAGCATTGTTCTCTCCGTCCTCCTCCTTCAAGCAGTTCAGAAACCACTTCTTCCAGCGCTTGTAACCGGGCATGATCAGATGCTTGCTGGCTAGCTTCCCAGTCTTGGCACGGTCGTCGGCGAAACGCACGAACTCCAGGACGGCGCGGCTAGTGGAGTAAAGAAGGTATTCGATCTGTGTCGCAATTGTTAGCATCAATTCGAGTCCAGAGCTAAGCGGGACTGACGTAAAGCAGCGCGTAAAGCGAGCGCTGGCTGCGATTGTACGCCTCAGCGCCCTTTTCCTTCCTCGTGTCATGTATATCGTAATCGCACGGCCTCTTGAAGTAGTCGTCGGGCAGCTCGATCCCTTTCCGCTTGCTCCACTCCTTCAACGCCAGCTGCTTGCACGCGTAAAACTGCTCCGTCTTGTTCTCCAGGAACTCTGCGAAGCCGTCTTCTCCGGGCTGCGACCGATCCGCCTTGCCTTCAACATCCACGTTCTCCGACGAGCTTGTCGAGCTCGCATCCTTCTTCTTCGGCGGCTTCTTCAACCTCATCCTTAGCATGACGTGCTCCAGGCCTTCGTCCATGGTCTGAATGAGCGACTGGAAGGGCTCGTGCACCGACCTCATAACGACATTCCAGTCCTCCACCATGCGCCTCCGTTCCAGATCCCTTGCACCAACCTCGTAACTCCCCTCGTTCTGCTCGTCCCAGCCGTTTAGCTCGGACAGACGCTCGAATATATCCACGACCGAGCTCAGCCCCGACAACGGCAGCATCACACCCCTGAGCAAGCGTGCCATCTCCTGCAGGTCGTCCGGACCCAGATAGCCCCAGGCGATTTCTCGCTTGGCGAACGGCAGGTCAACGATGAGCTTACCCTGCATGGCCTGGATGGCAGCTACGCTCTTCTTGACGGCCTGGGCCTCGGGCTGGCGCTGCTTGTCGCCCGACTGGCCGGTCGACACGCGGTAGAACATGTCCTTCATCTCCAACGACTGGAAATAACTCGAATGGGCGTGCAGCGAGCCGCTCAGGGCGCCCATGTAGCCCGTCATCACCTTGAACACGACCTTGCGCGACGTGACCGGCAGGACGAAGAGCGAGACACCGGTAGACAAGGCGAATCCGGTCAGGAAGACGAGGAGCAGGCGCCTGGCGAAGGCCATGGCCTGGACCATGGTGCTGAACTGCGGGGAGTAGATGGAGGCCACGACGACGAAGATGGTGTAGATGATGGAGGGAAACTGCAGGGTCGGGGCGTATTTCGCTCTCATCAGATTGACAAAGTAGACCTGGAAGAAGAGCCAGATGGCGGAGACGGCGGAGGCGGAGGAGTTGTAAGTGTAGGCGCGAGCGCTCGAGGCGGCAGCGCCGGTAGTGCTAGATGTTGTAGCATGTGTAGTATGCTCGCGGGCCTTGACGGCGCAGTACATCATGAGCAGATTCATGCAAGTGGCAAGGCATGTTGCGATGAGGTTCAGCAACATGGTCTGCATGAACTTGGCCCGGGGCATGATGGCAAAGCCCAGAATAGAGACAATGGCCATCAAATAGCCAAGAGTGGTGTATTCTTCGGCTACAGCAGTGGCTGGGGGAGGTCAGCGCAGCAAAAGACAGCAATTGCACAAGGTGACTGACCCTGGTACATGGAAATGGCAATTGTGGGGGCCAGGGCGCCCTTGCCCATCATCAGGACGGTGGGGACATCAAGATCGGGGCCGTATTTGGCCCAGACCTTCTTGACTTTGGCAGCAAAGCCGCGTTGTTCATCTCTCTTGCGGATGGTAGAACCGACGGTGCCGACGGTCCTAGTCTGCTGGATGGTGGGCGGAGGCAGGTGGACGGTTTCGATGGTCTCATACGTCTCCTGGCGACTGGGCGGCCCGTGGGGGAAGCCGTTGGGGGTGCCGGGGCTTTGCACCGTTTGCCTGTCGGTCTCCTCGGCTTCTTCCACGGCCATGGCGGGCGAGGGTCGGGGGTGAAGGAACGATTATTAGTGGGTAGCGCGGGCTATATAAGCATTGCGGCAGAAGGATGAAAATGAAAAGTCGCGAAAGGAACCAGTCACAGACGGCGGAGGGGAAGGAAGCTGCGAGGAAAAGTGCGGAGTGCTCTGGCTTTAGCTTCGGGCTCTGACGTCGACTAGCGCCCCGCATACGACGGCACGACCTGCACCACTCCACCCCGGCACCCGGCACGAAGATCCTCGCAGCCTGCTGGCGTAAGCCGTGGCGCTGATAACTCAGCGCAGCCGAGGGCGCCGTGGCGGTCGCTGTGGCTGCCGCCGTCCCGCCTCTCTCAGCAGCGACTTCTCGTTGCACGCGCTGCTTCCTTTGGGCGCTGGCGTCGAGCGGCCCGTGCGCGGTCCGAGATGGCAGTCGCAGCCAGGCGCCAGCGCCCGATAGCCGACGACGTCCTCACACCGCATTCTTGCACATCGTCTCCACCACTGCGCTTCTCGCTGTGCACACAGCCAAACACACGCTTGCAAGCGATCGTGCCCTGGCCCTCTGCACCCCAGAACCGGTCAGCCGGTGGACCGCCGCCACTCTGCAAACGTTCGAGAACCATACAAATTATTTTTACACCGTCGATCCACTCGTCCGTACGTACATCCAATGCCCAACCAATCTCCGTCCAGTCGCAGGCCAATGCTCATCTTCCAATCATGCACATCCATCCGTCAATCCAAGCTTGTCAGAGATGCGCAAAGGAAAAGAAAAGAAGAAAAAAAAAAACCACAGTGCCGCCCCTGACTCACCGCCTGCCCACTTGTTTGAATGTGACGGCGATCGTGTTGAAACAGAGCGCAGTGCAGATAGCACCCCCAGCTGAGCTCGTGCAACACACTTGTTTCCCTCTAGCTTGAAGCTTCGATGGTGGCATCCGAATCCGCTTCGTCTTCTGTATCTTGACCGAGTTCCTCTCCTTCGGAATCGCCCAGTTCGACTACCCGTACCCTTATCGGCTCTGCTGACGGCTGACCATGCTCGGATGAGACGTTCCTGATGCCGTCCACTATCGGCTCACGCTCTATCCCGCTGGACTCGTGACGTTGCCGCTCTATCTCACCGTCGCCTTCCTCTTTGTCGACCTCAGCCGGTTCGGCCTGGGTTTGCGGCTTGGGCTTGGGGCGAGTCCGCTTCTTGGTCATCCTCCTTCCGCCAACCTTTTGAGCAGGCTGCGGAGGCTGAGTAGGCCGAGGTGGTCGAGCGGATTGCTGCTTCTGCTGCCTCGGCTCGTCTGCCAAAGCCAGATTGGTCCCTCTACTCGGTGCGGCGTTGGATGATGCCACAACTGCGCTCTTAGCATCGGTCTTCTTTTCCGCCTTCTTCTCTTTCCTCTTACGCGCCCTCTTTTGCGTCCTGCTAAGTTTCTCGGCTGCTTCTTGCTCGCTCGCTTGCCTAGCAGTGATTAGGTTAACAATTTCCAGCACCTTCTGCTGCAGTCTCGCCGCCTTTTCTCTCTTAGCCTGCAACTGACGTTCCACGTACTTGTTATAAGACTTTGCTTGCGTAATGCGCTTGCGCCATGCCAACTGTTCCGGGCCGAACTCCTCAGGCATGTTGCTGTCGTCGAGTCTTTGCCCGTCGGTGCCGAAGAGATGCATCGCTGGATCAGAGTCATAATCTTCGTCGCTGTCAAGTAAGTAGCCAGATCCTGTACGAGGCGGCGGCAGAGGTATCTCCTCGGGTTGCTTCGGAACGTCTAGTGCGCGGGGAAGGGCGAAGGTTCGCGAATCCGGAGGCAGAGAAGACCAGGTGTGGGAGTAGACGCCCTTGTTCTTTTGCATGGGCTCTTGGGCCTCGGCCGCCCGCTTCCGCTTCACACGCTTCTTGTCCTTACCAGGTTTGCTGAGCTCAGGATCTTTTCCATGTTGTTCCTCCTTCTCCACTTTCATCTCTTTATCGTCTTCGGTCATGCCGGATTGAGAATCCGCTTGTGCCTCCACTTCGTCTTCCGATGCCGGCTGGTCAGCCTCCAGGACCTCGTAATAGCCGTAGTAAGCGTTATCGCCCATCTCGCCAACTCCCTCCTCTTCATACTCTTCGTTCTCATATTCTTCGTCCTCTCCATACTCTCCATCTTCGAACTCTTCGATCTCCTCTCCAGCTAAGTGTGCGTCAGGGTTCTGCTCACGATTGTCATCCAGAACCTCATCTACAAGGGGTGCAGGTGCGGGCGGCGGCAGTGGCGCTGACGGCAACAAATCAGGATCGTCATCGGAAACAAACAGGTCATCATCACCACCACTGCCACCGTCGATACCGCTGCCCATCGCAAACGCAGGAAGCCTCGGCGCGGACCAACGACGACACACCTGCATGGCCATCTCGCGCGCCTCGGCCGGACCGGCCGACCACGTCCGCTGCGGCGGCGTCGGCGGGATGTACTCGTATAACTCGCTCGGCTGCTCCTCATCTTCCCTTTGCTCCTGCTCTTCTTCCCTCTCCTCCGAGTTGTCTTTTTCTCCATCTCCACACGAGTCGGTGCTGCTGGCGAGGCTGGTGACAACGCCGGCGGCCTCTTCTTCACGGATGGCGGCCTGCAACTCGCCGTCGCCATGGGATGATCCGACACGCTCCGTCGACCCAACAATCTCCTTCTGCTCCGGATGATCGATGACGACGTCTTGCTCCCCCGTTTCCATTTCCTGGTGGTGGTGGTCTGTCTCGACGACGAAGACGGCTTTTTGCTCCTCCTCCTCTTCCCGCCGCTCGACAGCAGCCTCCTCCTCCTCCTCCTCCTCCTCCTCCTCCTCCTTCGACTCGATAATGCATTGCTTCGACGACTCGACAGCCTCTTCTCCCGCTGCCGGCGGCAGCAGCACCGGCGACAGCGTCATGCCGCTGCGAGGGCCGAAGAACGGGGATGAAGAAGCTTCCGACGTGGATGACGCCGACGGGCGGCAGGACGGAGGCGGAGATGTAGGCGGCGGTGATGTAGGCGGAGGCGATCTAGGCAGAGGCGACGTAGGCGGAGGCGACGTAGGCAAAGGCGGCGGAGGGAGAGGCCGTGGAGGGAAGGGGGCGACGGCGAAAGTGCCAGTGCTGGGGTCAAAATACGGCGGCGGCGGAGGCGGAGGAGGCGGAGGCTGAGGAGTGTAGACGGGGACCGGCGTGTTGCCGAAGACGTAGTAGTCCATCTCTGGCACTGTGTTGCGGTGCAGGGTCAGTATATGCCCGCTGGCTTTGTTTTTTTTTTTTTCTTTTTTTCTTCTTTTCCCTTTACGAAGGCCGCGCGGAGGGGATGAAGAGGAGGCAGAGGAAGGGGAATGATATTGCAAAGGTCAAGTGAGCAGCAAAAACAAGAAGGAAATGAGGACGCGACGTACTGTCCACCATGGGTGTGCGGCCCGGCACCACCCACGACACGGCATAGCCGGCCGAGTTCCAGCGCGCCAGCTCGGCGCAGTCGACGATGATGCCGCGGACCGGCAACGTGACGGTCGCGCGCGGACGGTGGTAGGCCTGGTCGGCGGGCGGTGAGTAGCGACGGTGCGCAGCGTGCGCCGAGGCGGCGTCGTGGAAGGGAGGGTACATTGTGATGGAAAGAAAAACGGTCGTCGTCGTCGTTGTCGCGAATGGTATACGCCGATTGTCACTGCTTTCCTCCTGGCGGGCAGAATGCGCGTAGACTGTCGTGCGTGAAGTAGATCGACGTGACGAAGCTGCGGGGTGGTCGTCGCGTCGCGGGGGGGAGTGAAAAGTGTGGGTGGAGAGAGGGAGGGGAGGAAGATCGGGTCGCGCTTTTTGGTGGCCTTTCGCTGCTGGCGCGAGGTGGTGCTCGTTGACGGGACGACATTCACTTCGATGCCGTCCAGTTGGTCGGGCGGGCTTCCAATGTTCACTACAATCATCTGCTGCGGCGTTCCGTGCTATGTGGGAGGTGAGAGGCTTGCGGTTTGCACCAAACTTCGCGGAAACTTCTTGTCACCTGCATAACGACAACTAGTCACCTTTTTACCTGTGTTAAGCGAGCATTGAAATTATCTGACGCAATACGAGCAAATACAGAGTCGGCTGCGTAAGATCCTCTTCAGTGCTAGGTGATCGGGATATTCAGAGCTGCCGTCACCCCTACCACTCACCCTCACCACCATCCCTTCGCCTCCAACATACAATAATTGAGGACACTCCCAAGCAGACATGAGTATAGAGAGCATTCTGTTTTACGTTTGGTCAGGAAAAAATCAAGGGAGAGCACATAGTAGGAATCTCAAAACCGAAAAATGTACGTCTGTGTGAAGTCACTACTAGACGAGCAAGATTGGCTCTTCAGCGAAAACCACCCCAAATGACAGAAGAGCGCTACGTGTTTCGAACGCGGGAGCTTCTCTGACAGGGCTGCCAAAAGTGGGTTTTAAGAAGCGTAACCGGTTATCCACGTACGCCACAGACACTTAACCCAACCTCACTCTTGCGCAATTACCCCGCCAAGATACCCCCAATCTGATAGTATCTCTGGCAAAATCCGCACGCAGACGTTCGAAGTTGCAAATGATTTGCTGCCGTTTCGGGCTACGTGCATGGGCCCTGCATTGAGGCTCGTCTGAAGTATGCAAAGGTGGAGGGGCATATTTTGCCATGGACATGATACCCATGTGCTCCTCACAAATCTAGATCGGGTTTCACGACATAAGAAATGACTATGGACTCTTGTTCTTCCGCACGGGACTTGTCATCTTGGAAGATTCGAACTTAATCGATTCACGCTTATACTACGACTACGCTGACTTAATTGCCTGGACGGAAATACTATCAACGAAAGGTTTTGGGCCTGGCCTGCAAATTAAACAAGAAAGAAACCCACCCATTTGTACGCTCCAAGATCTTGGAGAAAAGGGAAAGGGAGCAAGAACTCGAAAATATCCACCCAGAAGAGTAAGCTAGTCCACCCTTCCCAATGTAAACTTTTAATCAATGAAATGAAGTAGAATAGCCCAATAATACCCCCAATTCCACACTAGCCTGATGTCTCTCTCTTCCGATTCACCGCCCAATACTTCACCAATGCCACTCACTCCGCCAGCACGCACCACCACCACTCGCCCAACCTCCAACCTCTCGGCTTCTCCCCATCTACGACTCCAACCCTCATCTCCTCCAACGCTCCAACTCGCACCAACCAAGTTACGCAGAGCTCAATCTCCCACTCGTCCATCGCGTCCTTCAACGCCCTCCTGATGCCTTCCACGCCAATGCCCGGCCTGCCGAACACGACATGCACGACGGCCGTCAAAACCCTGTGCCACCACTCCCAGATCGTGTTTCCGAACAAGTCGGCCCACAGCGGCACGAACCCGTCATGCTCGCCGTCATCTGCCGGCAAGGGTGGCGGCGGCAGATGGTCGAGGTCTTGCGTCTTCAGCAGCGGGTTGCCAGGGACATACCCGTCCGTGGGCACGATTTCCAACGCCCACGTGACACGGTCGCGGGGCATCTGCACCGTCTTGTAGTGACCCTCGGTGAAGCCCCATTTGGTGAGGCGGGGGAAAGGCTTGCCGATGGTGTGGTCGACCGGCGGGAGGACGGGGTTGATCTTGACGTAGCCGCTTTGCACGAGGTTGATGATCGTGAGGACTTCGCCGTCCTTGGCGGCGTTTGATATGATGTAGGCAGGCGCACCCCTGGCGAAGGCGTCGTCAAGGGCTTTCTTGTATTGCATGGCATCGATAAGCTGTGTGGGGAGAAGCTGTCGCTCGAAAGCCTTGGGGAAAGTCCGGTCGACGCCATAGTTGCGGCCAGGCCTGGTGCGGCCCTTCTGTTCGTCTCGGAAGTACTTGGTTGAGACGAGTTCGGAAGTGGCCTTGTTAAGGATCTTCTCGTCGAATGTCTTGAGTTTTGTGCCGAAAGTCTCCGTATCAAACTGCTCTTCAGGCGTCACAATGACAGCTCGAATCCAAGTCTTTGCGCGTTCGAGCGCCTTTTGTTCAAATTGACTTGGAGTAGACTTTTCCTTCGGCTTCGGGCGAGCAGTAATAGGAAGGAAAAAGGAGTATTGCTGAGTGAGTTCTTTGCGCCTCGTGGAAAGACATCCTTCATTGAACAACGATTCTTTCGGCGGACCATTCCATTCGTTGACCTCTTGGATAAGGAAACCGTCCTCCAACTCTTTGCGATTTGTCGGAAGGTCAGCGTGGGGATCTGCCTGACTGTGTGGTGGCTTGATGCTGATGTTCTGCATGGTCCACTTGACAATACTGTCCCAGTCGTAGTCGTCAATGTTGTCGTAGTTGATAGGTTGGATGTCTCCACACTCGTATGCCAACAGGTATGCCTGTTGGAACTCGTCGAACAGAGTCTCGACTACTTCTGCACAGCGAGTCTTGAGCCAGACCCAGCGATTTCGGAACGAGGTGAGATCCCAACGTTCGTGCGTCCTGAAGATCTTCCTGACCTGATCCCAGCTGGTGTAGCCTTCAATGCCACCTAGGAGGGATTGAACGACCACCATGGCATAAAGCAACTTTTTGGTGTCTGCGGTCGAGATGATGCAGAGCGGATCTTGGGTGGGAGCGCGAGCCAGGTGCGACTTCGATCGCCTGGGTCCCTTCTGTCGGCGACGCGGTTCACGGCCGTCCAGTGTCTCCAGGGCCGTCGTCCGCCTGCGACGTTTAGCAGCCCTCGTACCAGCTCCACCAGTCCTCCTGCGGCGTCTTCCACCCTCTATGATGAACCCGTCGGGAGCATCACTCTCATCCGTCTCGTCAAACGAAGGCGGCTCGTAAGGAGTAAATCTCTGACTATACATGTCATCCCATTTCAAACCCGCCCTTGTCCACTCGTTATCGGGCTCTTCCTGATCACCGTAGAAGTTGTGGTTGATGAAGTGTGGCTGCCTTACGACCAGACCAAGGTCTTCATTCTTTTTCAGGTACTGGTCTTCCCAGTGATTGACAACAATGAGCTCTCTTTCGAATTTGCTGAGGTTGGCATTTCCACGTCGGTTATGATCACGCTCCTTGCCTTTCATCTTGATTGAGTCTTTCATCTCCACCAGTGACCTGGGTAGGGAATCTTCAAATTCCTGCTGGTGTTGAGCATGGGGCTGCACCCACAATGCCAGGCGCGCATCGCGGACTACATGGTACTCAGTGGAGAAAGTCCCAGTGTGTCGATAGAAGAGAATGTCAGGATCAGTCAGGGTAGTGATGTCTTGAATGTTCCACGTGGGATCATAGGTGTCGGGACCAGTATTTCTAAAGCTCCACTCCGATTGACGGGGCTTTTCAATGCGGAAAGAAGAAATAGAAGCCGCGCTGTACGAATCAACGGATGCAACTGAGCCCCTACGGCTTTGGGACGGGCTTAGGTTGACCTGGAATGTAGGATGCCGGCCAGGAGTCTCTGTAGCGTCAGTAGACCCAGACGAGCCGGCCGATGTACGTCTTCTCCTCTTCTTCCTAGATGGCGTGGCTGGAACGGGTGTCCCTGAGCGCGAGCTGAAAGGTGTGCCAAACATACTGCTGTCCTCAGAGTCTGAGGCGAGTGCGCTATCGTGGGTTGGACGATGGAAAATGAAGTTATCGACTTGGAAAGTGCCACTCAATTCACTAAATGAGCGGGTCCTGGTCGGAGTTTCCGGCTCAGAAAGGTCTTCGTCATCATCAGAATCAAAAGGCCTGAGGTATCTTGGCTGAAATGGGTTCCAGGGATCATCATCCGGATCAGCTGCCGGCCGTGGAAGACCTGCAAGACGCTTCCGTCCAGTGCGGCCGGTGAGAACTGGCCGAGGCGCTCCTCCTCTGCCACGCCCTCCGCGTCCACGGCCAGGCCTTGTAAGACGAGGAAGTCCCTTGGCCTCACGTTCAAGCCTTCGTAACCTCTCTTCTTCCCGCTTTCTCTGGTTCTCAGCTGTACGCAATTCCATATCGCGCATCCAGGGGGGCAGGTTCGAGCGTTCCACGCGGACGGACGTGTCCTTCTCGTACTTGTCACCGTACCAGGAGTTTCCAATCTCCTCCTCATACTCCTGCATCTGAGGCGGAGTGTATACACGGGGCCAAGCCGCAATGACTTTCTTTTGAGTATCCACCACTAGTGGATCCGATTGAGCAATACTTGGCAAAGTGAGGATGTGTCTGGTTGTCATGACCCCGTTCTTGTTCTTGAAGGAGTACGCAAACCGGCGCACTTTACAAGACTCGATGGCGTTCTTTATCGTTCTTTTGATGGTGTCGCGGTCAACTTGTCTTTCCGCACCGTACTCTTTGTTCCATGTCCCAACGAAAGGCCTGTGGATCTCAAAATCGCCAGGAAAAACACCACCGCACTTCTCGATGATGCTGACAAGGAGTTTAGTACGGTTGAAGTTCAGAATGCCTCCACCGCTCAACTTGACACCCTGCTTCTTTCCTCCTGCCCATTTGCCTTTCTGGCGTTTGGCAGGTACATTAGTAGGCGGGTCCTCTTCAAGGGCAGGCATCTGTTCTTTCTGAATTGCGTTTGAAGACGTATCAGCTGAAGAAGGATGGGGAGATGGTGGTCCTACTGGAGGAGCAACTGATGGAGATCCTGTCAATGGTTCATCGACTTGAGGCGTCTGGCTTGGCGTAGGGCTAGTTTCCGGAGGTAGATGCGAATCATCATGATCTTCATCCTGGACTGATGGGGCGTCTTGCGTCGTGTCGTCTGCTGATGTCACTGGTTCTCCTTCAGCTGCCACCTCTGCCGTCTGATCGGCAGCAGGCGATTGCTCACTGTTGTCAGCAACGGTCGGTTTGGTAGGACTGTGCCCATTTTGCGCAGCCTCCCCCATCTCGGATACCGCATCATGCTTTTGAGAAGCCGGGGAGACGCGCATAACCGGCCCCAACTCGTCTTCTGTTTCGCTCCCTTGTTCATCTGGAATATCGACTGGACTTTGGTCAGCCCCCCCAACAGAGTGCTGCGAGCTCACGGTCAGATCTGTCGATAGCACAGGCCACGCGGGGGGTGAGGCCTGGTATGAATCCTGCCTCGTAGGTGAGGTACTAGGGTGCACAGTCAAGGCTGAGGTAGTATCCGGGGTTTTACTTGAAGGTTGCTTCTTCGAAGGAGTGAAAGTGCCCCAGAATGGACCTCGACCCTTGTCTGGCTTAGTTGTTGCGCCTAGACCTCCAGACGGTAAGTGTCGAAACGCCTGGCCGTAAGGACTCTGGTAAGAAGACGTGTTAGATAAATTGGCTGGACGAAGTTGGTCATAAAGTCCGCTATGCCGACTCAACCCCTGTTGACCAGGAGCCCTTGTTGCTGCGGGGGCCAACACAGGCAACGAACTGGGAGCACTGTTGTTCCTGGCAGCACTGCTTGCGGAAGCTGTAGGTCGTGAGTCACCAAGGGAAGTCGATACACCGGTTGGCGGTATGGTCGTACCAGCATCATCTGTCGTTGAATACGGCTGCTGATGGCCATTGAGAGCTGGGACTTGGCCAAACGGGCTCGCCCGCATGGTTGCAAAGGACATGTTCGAGCCAGAGCTATGGGGACGGACTTGGTCTCTCTGGCTTGGAGCTGGGACACTCACACCTGTGTGCTGGGCTGCCGCCAACATCGATCCGTTGGAAGGTGTGGCTTCGGTCGTCAAGTCCCTCGTGGGAGGTCGTTCTGAAGGTACGGGAGTTGATGTGACACTTCTGCTATGTTCTTGTGCAGCCGCAATGAAAGGATTGAAAGGTTGAGGGGCAGGAGCGTAAAGAGTCGGATAGCTCTGCTGGTACTCTGCCGCCATAGCAACGAAAGGGTTGAATGTATCAGGTGCTTGCACGGATGGTTTTGGCTGACTTGCGTTGTTTTTAACGGTTTCATCTGTAAACCTAGCTTCTGTTGTTGACTCGTCACGGAGTGTCTGGTCCTTCAGCTTCTGGCTCTGTTCCGAAGGTTGCGGGGTCTTGGCTGCCACAGCAGAGGCTAAAGCAACGGAATCTTCACAAAGCGGAGCGCCTGCAGAAGGTGATGCAAGGTAGGTAGATAGGAACTGATGTGCCGTCCCGCCGTTAGCAGCCGAGCCAGCGGCAGTATCTCCAGCTTTCTTCTTAGCCGACTTTCGAGGCTTTGGAGGCGCGGTAGGATCCTTTCGTGCTCTCCCACGCTTTTTAGGGATGGTAACAGGTGTCTCGTCCGATATTGGAGTCAAAGGTGTGGGGTTCGTGAAGGAAGCTACAGGCGACATAGGATGTGAATGTGAGGTCGCGTTCGGGAGAGTTGATAGTGGCTTCGAAGAAGGTACTTCATCGAGCATATGAAAGATCGGAGGGCCCCCCAAAATACTTGGAGCTTGTTCTGAAACCCTGTTATCGGTAGGTTGGAGCACTCTGGGGGCTGGATCCGACAGAGGCTGTTTCTGGTGAATTGCCGCTTGATCTCTCGCCTCTTGAAGACGAGCATCGGATCGTAACTTGGCACCCGCGACTTTAGCAGTGAATTCAGGCGTGGCGACGTCAAGACCCTTCAGTACATCCAGGACAATGACAAGGACCTTAGCTTTCTTCGGTCGGCCCTTGATTGTTGGATCCCGTGGCTTCTTGCCCCAAGCAGGGTTGACATAAACGCCAGGCTCCCTTTCCTCAACTTGTGCTTCAGGCTGCTCTACTGGTTTGCTCAACTTTTTGCGCCTGTAAGGTCTTTTGGCTGGTGTGGTCTCGGATTGTGCGGCTACGCCGAGGTTATCCGTACTCCCATCCATCAGGTCGGGGAAGGGTACTGGAGCATCCTCCATGCTTATGTCATTGTCGGCGTTCTCAGCCTGATCAGGGGTGGGAGGGACTTCATGACTGAGTAAAGACTTCTTCCTTCTGCCAGGGCCAGGTCCGTTGGTCGATCGCCGCGTATACTTTCTCTTCGGCTTATCAGCGCCCGCCGCTGACCTCTTGCGAGACGAAGCTGGCGGATAATCATCATCCGAATCAACCGAAGCCTCGCGTTGGGGACGGACGTAACCTCCGGTGATGAAGGGTGGCATGTAGCCACGGCTCGGAAGGGGCTTGAGGTCTGTCATGACAGCCTTAACAGATTCCTTCAGAGTGGCCATGCCGCTGCGGCCTTCAAAGGCTGATTCGTGGATTTGTGGGAATCCCCATTCATCAATTTCCCCGTACTCGCGGTGAACGGCCTCTCGGACATTCTTCTGAATTTTGGCTCGAGGCTTCTTGCCGGGATTCATGTTCACAGGCTGCGTAATGACAACTTCCCAGGCAGCCTCTCCGGCATCGACAGCAATCTGGAAATTGCCATATGACCGGTAGACGTAATGAAGGTATTTGTCGCTTTGGCCCGTGTCTCGGATGATAGCGAAGTGACGCAAGTGAGGAGGTTGAGAGATATGCCAGATATCGGAGATGCGGCCGAGAATCGCATCTATAGGGCGACGATAGAAGGTCCCCAGGCCCTGATCGCGGATGTTTGCAGTTGTAGCACCGGTATGACCTGTGGTCCTGATGATGTCCCAGAGCAGATTAATAACCGGGCGGTCAGGATCCCACTGTGGAGGAAGCCTCTTGATCTCCTGAACATCACTTTCTTGTTGGACCAACGCCTGGCTTGCTCCGGCTTCCTCTGTCTCCTCTTCTGGATCAAGATCGCCCTCGGCATCCTCGTCCGCCCCAGCCTCCGTTTCCCTCTTGTATTTCTTTGCTTCCTTCATACTCATGGTCACGAAGATCATCCTATCCCGCTGCGTAGGTTCCCGGACCATCTTGATGCAGCGGTACCATTTCTGGCTTGCAGCGTATCCTTTGATCTGAGCCTTCACCTTCTTGACGAGGCCCAAACCTTCCAAGCGTCTCATGGACCTCCACAGGGACTTCATCTCCCATGTCTTGGTCGTGATGCCGAGTTTTCTCTTGCAGTCTTCGATGGTTACGATCGTACAATCTTGAAGGATATCCATGAGAATGTCGAAGAACTTGTCATACAGAAGCAAGCCATCTTGGAAGATAACAGCCTTGATTTCGTCCGGAGTAGAGCGAGCGTGGATAGGAGGCAACGCAGCCTTCTTATCCCTTTGCGTCTTCGCATACCTCTTGAGGGTGCACAGACTAGTACGCGTGCCTTTTGCGAGGACGTGTACTTTGGTGATGTAACCATGTTTCGCCAGATTATCCGTTCGCTTCGGCACTGAGCGCTTGTCTTGGCCGCTGATGCGGGTGATCTCTGGCTGCACGACGCCCTTCTCGCCATGGGCAGCGATGATGGACAGGATAATGAACTCGTGACGGGGTATCCTTTTCGCATCCACGCCGTGTCCGGTCATGGCCATCCACATACGCTCCTCGCTCACGAAGAGCTTGGGAGTAGCATCGTTGGCAGCCGAGGCCGACGCCGCGTCACCCTTCTCTTCGCTAGCTTTGGGAGCCTCGGTCGCCGGGTTGGATCTTTCCTGGTCCTCAAGGGCCTCGAAGTCTGCAAGTGATGGAATCTGCTCGCTCTGGCCTCCGTTCAGACAAATGTCTGGATGGGCCGTCAGCCATATCCAGACCCTCTCTTGCAGCCGACGGTCAGCGTGCTGCGTCGATCCTGCGTCACGAGCCGGGCGGCCGTCAGGACGAACATCACTATCCTGATCGGCATAAAATCTGTCAATGAGGTCCTTGAAGTCGGAAGTGCTTGCGCCTGTTCAACAGGGACCAGTTAGCCGATGAGCAGCAAAGTGGAGCGGCGGAAACGCAGAAGCGCCGCATGGAAGCCACGGGAGTCGAACGTGCGACCAGGCGCGAGACGCAACAAAAGGCCAATGCAGTGCCGGAAGGTCAAGAAAAAGGAAATTTCCTCAAAAGGGTAGCCCGCCGAAGAGTGAGGCCGTGATTCGTCGCAGGGCAAGACCTTGCAGAAATCTTCGCTCTCCGCTCTGCGACGCCGCCAGACAGTTGTGCATACCTTGCTCGCCGCGGAGGGCTATTTCCTCGAGCAAAAACTCGACGAGATCGTCGAAGCCTTTCGCCATTTTCCGCCACCCTCCGCCGTCTCCTCCTGGTGTGAAGCTGTGGGTGCGGGTTAGGTCATGTAGGTGAGGGCGCGGTTCGAACTTGTGACTGTGGCGGGCGGTGATAAGCGTGCAAGCCTCGCCAAGCGAGCGGGCAAAACTCGAGAAGCGATGTGGTCCGTGCGGCGGGGTACGTCAGGGTCCGCGAAATTTCCGGAGATGGCAGCCGCCGGTTGCGATCCTGTTTGGACCGGTGGGGTGCATGCGGCGTTCCGACCGGCAGATCCGGAGGTTGAAAGCTCTGGAGGTTTGTTTATGTTTGTGTTTGTGTAGCGAGGCGGCGCGGTAGGAGGTCGTTGTGGCAGATGACCGGCCGCGGCAATCAAGCAGCGGCGGCGAGAGGAAGGCACGTTCAGCCGGGCAGCTGTCGCTTGAGGCAGGCCACTGGCCCCTGTATGCGGCCTGTGTCACGCGCATGTGAGGCGGAAGGTGATTGAGCGGCCAATTCTTGGGAGCGACTACTTTTTGGTATCTTTGGAAGCAAGAATCTAGACAGGTTCGCAACCGAGCTACACTCCGAACGCCCCGCATACACGATGCTGTTTCCCGACCCATAAGAGCAAAAGGAGCTGCAAGCTATCAAGCGCCCTTCTTTGCTGCCATCATAGCCCTGTATCTTTCAATGATATTCTTGCGCTCCTGGCCCAATTCCTCTCTCCTCCTCAAACTACCCGCCGCATTCGGGATATCTGCAACCTGGACCTTCGCTCCATTCTTGACCTTGAACTTTTCCGTCGGTATTGCTTTGAAAGTCGGCGGTGCCTGGGCGACATCGTGCAAGCCCTTTGGTTCCTCTCTCTTCTGTTTAAGCACAGCCCAAGGGTCATCCTCGACATCGCCCTTGCGTTTGCCCTTTTTCTTCCCGCCTCCTTGTGTCGGTACCGGAGCTGTCTTGTCCTCCCACATGGCCTCTTCCTCGTCATCTTCGATTTCAGCCAGGTCTCGCTCCTCTTGCTCCCGCTCCTTGATTTTTTCCTCTTCTTCGCGCCAGTCGCTGATCATCTTCTGGATCCTCCTTTCCGTCTTCGTCTGCCGCTCCTTGACCCCATCAATTTTCTTGCCCTTGCGGGCCAGGCCCGAGACGGGGAGAGCCTGGTCCACGCGCGCTGCAAAATCGGACATGCGCTCTCCCGGTTGGATCTTGGGGGTTTCCGGCGCAGGTTTGGGAACCTCTGGCTTTGGAGCCGCCTTATCATCACCGCTGGCCTTGCGCTTCTTGCCACGAGGCTTGTCGCCGGTGTCGAGTCCCTTAACGCCCTTTCCCGTTTGCGAAAATTGCATCAACCGCGCGAAAGCTTTGGGTGTGTCGTCGGCGCCATAACCCTCTATCCGCTTAGTCTTCTTCTTGTCCTTGCGCTGTTTCGTCTTCGAAGCGAAGTTCTCGCTCAGGGTTGCGGATTCTCGAACGGACAGCGGCTTCGCACGCGCAGTGGGTGGCAAGTCGAAACTACGGAGGAATGTCAGCGGACGAAGCCGAGCATCAGAGGCGACAAAGCATACTCATCGTCTTCTCTGGCTTTGCGCTTGTGTTTGTGGGGCATGGCTGCGGCGAGTCGCTGGTGTCGCGGTATTTTCTTGTCGAGAGGATCGGCTTTGCGAAACGTTCGGCGGCGGCCAGGGTGGCGCGCACTTTTCGCTCGGCTGGATCTCCGCCGATTCCAACCTTGCACGGACGCGCACGCTTCCTGACCGGCAGTGCGACGGCTGACTCTGTGTGCAAATCTCCAAATGACCATCCATCCTGCAGTCTCTGTAGTGTCCACCGCTCTTTGCTGTCCGCATGAGCGCGCCGTCTCATAGCTGTTCAGGAAGCCTGCGTTGCCAGCAGACCAAGGGCCTACGCAGGGACCACAGGCGGAGAGCGATCGTGGGTGGGGGCATCACAACGACCAACGAGATGCCATGGAATCGAACCGTGGGCTTAACAAGCCTTCGCCTTGCGCATAGCTTCCCGCGCATGGCGTTCCCGCCATGCCCTCCTATCGGCCAGACATGAATGACGAACGACGCACGTTGCGGCCCCGCTCTCAACGCAGCCAGCCAGCTGATCCCTTGCCGTGAACTGTCACCTCTGACCTCTATAGGGGGCATCTCGCTGATGGTCTCGCCGACA
Source organism: Diplodia sapinea (assembly GCA_023087385.1). Classification (NCBI taxonomy): domain Eukaryota; kingdom Fungi; phylum Ascomycota; class Dothideomycetes; order Botryosphaeriales; family Botryosphaeriaceae; genus Diplodia; species Diplodia sapinea. The sequence goes on along the minus strand of JAJMYO010000060.1, from coordinate 64,520 downwards.
ACAACGAGCATTTATAGAAAGGGCAGCCACCGCGGCTTTCACCCACATGCAAGAACTTGCCTCAACAACTCTGCATGCGTGCTTGTCCCTATTTACAGCATCCGCTAGCCACCCACTCCTTGCACTAGCGACGCGGGCCGATATTCTTCGAGGCTGAGCAGAACTATCGTGCGGTACGCCAGAGCGCTCTCGGTCAGCCACGGCGCCAGACCAGCGCACTTCTGCTACATCGAGTTGCGGCTAAAGTGACATCGTGCGGTGGGCTGAATCTGTATTCGGGGGATTTAAGCAACGGTATGGACTTCATCGCGGTCGACTGCTCCTGCGCAAAGTCTGCTTTAGAGCGTCCATTGACTTGTACAGTACCGACTCGGCATCCCGAAATCGCGCTCGGACGATCGGGAGACAGCCGGTTCGCCGCACAACGTCACCTGTGGAGCTTTGGCCACGATGCTCCCCTCGTCTTCAACGCCGAGATCCATCCGCAACGGCAATGAGCGCTTCGATCGCATCATCCGAGAGGAGGTAGCAGCTGACCCTGCATGGGATTTCAAGAACCCAGCTCTCGACTCCGTGCTTGACCCGAGCTTCGGCGAGGACTATGACAAGCAGCAGCAACAACCCTTTTGGCAAAAAGCGCTCATGGCTTTGCGGGAACGGCGGAAGAGGGTTGCCGCGACTGATGGTGTGGTCGAGTACGAAGACCCATCGAGCAATGAAATGGTGGACGAAGCCCACTCCCACATGAAGTCGTCGGTTTCCAGGGCCGCTGGCACGCTCGGCTTTCTCATTCTCGTCATGCTTGGCGCCATCCTATGCTTCTTGTAAGTTCTTGCCGCCCTTGCTGACCATAACGTCTGCTAAGCCTGTCAGTGGCTCCATCCACATCCTGAACATCCTTGTCAACCTCGGGCCTGTTTTCTATCAAGATGAAGCATACGATGTTCGGCCACGCCTGAATGAGCCTGGATATGGCAGCTCCGGATGGTTGGAATACCCTACTGATGCCACGCGCGACATCAAGCCCCTGCCATGCCACAGCCACAATGATTACTGGCGGCGCATCCCTCTGTTTGAAGCCATTAGCTACGGTTGTGTTGGCGTCGAAGCCGATGTGTGGTTGTTTCCGGGTCCATCCCACGAGCCAGAGCTCTATGTCGGCCATAACACCGCATCTCTCACCCCAAGGCGTACCTTCCGTAGTCTCTACGTCGATCCAATCACCGAGCTCCTAGACCGCACCAACTCCCCCGCCACCCTTGCTGTATCTCATGCAGCCCCGCCTGTGCGACCAAACGGTATCTGGGATGTCGACCCATCCCAGACCCTCGTCCTTCTCGTGGATTTCAAGAACGACGGCGAGAGTATTTGGCCCATCCTGCAACAACACCTCGAACCTCTTCGATCGCGAGGCTATCTTACTCATTGGGATGGCAAGAACACTGTGGAGGGTCCGATTACTGTTGTGGCTACTGGGAGTGCTCCGTTCGATCTTCTCGTCTCGAACTCAACGTACCGCGACATCTTCTTTGACGCGCCGCTAGACGAACTGTTCGAAGAGCCTGAGCCTATTCCCGAGGTTGCCTCATCACAGTTCAAACTCTCTTCTTTGGACACCGCTTTCTCCGGTCAAGAAAGCACGCAGCCTTCCTCAGGCCCGACTTTGGACCGTTTCAACAGTAGCAACTCATACTACGCTTCCGTGTCGTTCCCTAAATCCGTAGGCCGCGCTCACTGGCTCAATGGTGAGCCTACTGCCCATCAGCTACACCTGGTTCGTGGTCAGATTCGAGGTGCGAAGAAGAGGGGCCTGAAGCCCCGGTATTGGGGTACGCCAAATTGGCCGATAGGTATTCGCAACAGGATGTGGGAGGTGTTGGTAGAGGAGGGAGTCGGCTTTCTGAATGTCGACGACTTGCGGGCTGCGGCGACTTGGGATTGGGAAAACAGAAGGCATATGGCGTGGTTCTGGCTGTGATGTGACGATTTGTTTTCCCTTGTCCGCTGTTTCCCTCTGCTCGATACCATTGCATACGGTAAAGTCGTTTTATTAGAATTAAGAAGCATCCAAAGTCTTGCCTCAGAGATGACTTCGACGGAGCAGGGTGTGAATTGCTAGATCCTTCAACGCTCAAATGCTGCGCTATACAGGGTATATTTTGAAGCACATGACACAAATTGTGTCAGTCGCTGTCCACTTCATTTCAGACACAGCACTGCCCTTTCTCCGAAATGTTTTTCCACGGTGCCCTCGCTTTTGATCATGCTGCCCAGCCACTTTCGTGCTCCTTCAACGCTTTTTGCCCCAAACTTGACCAGGACAGCGCCGCGGACGGCTGCCGCTGTCCATAATACTCCATCATCCACTTCTTGTTGCAGTCTCTCTGCTCTCCACGCCTCTTGCGGCGTTGGTTCTTGGTGCTCATCCGCAGCCGCGGTGTGCCATTTCTTCGCGCCAATTCTCGGCATGGCCTGGAACTCATCTAGGAAGAACTTTCCAAGCAATTCGAATTGAGCCCCATATAATATCAGCGTCCCAAATGCCGCAAGTTCGTCCATGCGGCCAACGATGGTGCCCGCTGCAGCGGCTCCCTCACCACCTTCGTTGTTCAAGATCACATTGTCCCTCAACAACAGCCGTCCCGTCTCCGCACCATCCCAGTCCTTCGGCTCGAGCTCCGCCTCCGACGACGCCAGCCACACCTCGTTCCGGCTCGTATACTCGTAGCAATCCCAATGCTCGCCGCGGGCGGACCGACCCTCGCTGACCCAGTCCAGCACGCAGAGGCTACCCGGCGCCGACCTCTCCGTCTCGCCAGGCCGCGGCAGTAGCACGACGTAGCGCTGCTTCTGCAAGAAGCCGCTCTCGGCGAACGGCTGGACGGGATCGGGCAGGAAGCATAGAGCTGCGCCGGGCGCGACGCGCACGTCGGTGGTCTGGCCGGAGCGGAAGCGCCGCTCGTACGGCGACGATGGCGCCTTGAAGATTTTGGTGCTGCCCTGCGTGAGGAGGCAGAGACGGGTGGCGGGCGCGAGCGCGACGCGCAGTGTGACGGCGTCGCCGGCGACGAGGCCGCCGCCGTACGTCAGGACGAAGACGGTGTGCACGACGTGCTGCGTGCGCGGCTCGTCGGCCAGCGGCGAGTTGGGCGCGACGGCGACGGGCTCCGGCGCGATCAGCTTGAGCGGGTACTGGTAGGTCACGGTGCGGAGCACCGGCGTCGAGGGTGGGAGGAGCGAGAGCACGATCGAGCCGTGGCCGGGCCGCGAGGTCGAGGGCGCGAAAGGGTTGTTCATTTTGGGCAGTTGAGGGAGCAATCATATCATGGCGGACGAGGTACTCCAGCTTTGGGGTCAGACGAAGTATATGACCCCAGTTGCGGCGTGCCGGTAGCTGTTGGTGCGTGAATCGTAGGCATGGTTGTGATAGAGTGCGGAGGTGGAGGGGCAATGAATTGTCCAATGAGCTGCCCGCTGTGGCCTGGCACGAGCCAGCCAAGGCGTTCGCTCCGCCGTCGACCGCAACGCGTCTTCCATCAACACCGCCGAACCTGCGCGCGTCCGATGCTGCGACGCTGACCGCCCCCAGCATCCGCCTGCGTCACAGCAGCTAGCCCTCCACCACCCCGCACTGCGCTTCTTGCCCATCACGATCGCACAGCTGCTCCCCAAGGCCGCGCATCGCGACGCGTTCGGCCCTATTTATCTCTTGCTGGTTCCACCATCCCAAGCTTGGCTGCGCCGTGCTCGCCTCCCCTCCTCTTGATTCTCTCATCCGACCTTCTGCGCGACGCCCCTTTTTGCTCCTTACTCCTTCTTATGCCCGCGCGCCTCTCCAACATGGAACCATCGTCGCCCGATGCCGACGCGCAGCAGACGCGCTCCTCCCCCGCCGACAACAACGACACCAGCGCGGCCACGCGCCGCAAGTCTGGACGCGTGACCAGGAAGCCCGAGACCATCTACTCATCCGCACCGACGCCCGCGACGAAGCGCAAACGCGGCGCCGACCGCGACGCCGACGCGAGCGACGATGATAATCCCGAAGACGAGGATGACGAGGATGAGGACGAGAGTAGTGAGGGCGAGGCCGATGACGAGGAATTGCGCGACAAGCGGCGCAAGAAGAAGCGCCAGTCCGCCGCCAAGGCGAAATCGACGCCTCAGAGGAAGCCGGCCACGAAGAAGAGCAAGCCCAATGGCGATACGATGAGCTTGGCCATACGGCCGGCGACGAAGGCAAAAAAGCCGCGCAAGCCTCGCCCGAGCAAGGTCGCGGCTGCAGAGGAGGTTGGCGGTCTTTACGGTACGCGCTTCTGGTCGTGCTGCTGATGGATTGCTGTATGCTGACGTAATGCTGGTGCTAGGTGACGTGTTTGCCGGCAACCAGAGCCTGAACGATGTCGCAGCGCAGTGGGTCCAGAGATTCGGTGAGGACAACTCGGAGGAAATGGCCGCGCTGGTCAACTTCGTTTTCAGATGTGCAGGCTGTGATCTGAAGATCGAAGGGCACGATGTTGAGAATCCGGATGGTGTACCAGGCAAGCTTGGAGACATACAGGAGCAGTACCAAGCAGTGAGTTCCGCGAACTAATGATCATGAGAAGCGACTGATGATTGTGCAGCAAAACATTGTCGAATATCCCTTGATCCAAAAGGGCAAAGGCTCAGCGAATTTCCGTCACAACCTGATCGAGTTCTTTACATCCCTCATCGAGACTCTTGCCCAGTCAGAACTCCTCTGGACACAACCTACCATCATTGAAAACATCAGTCTCTGGGTCAACACCATGTCTTCGGCCAACAGCCGTCCATTCCGCCACACTGCAACTCTTGTGTCCGTAACCATCAGCAGCGCGCTATGTGTGGTTGGAGCGAAGCTCATTGAGGCCAACGCAAAGGCGATGAGGCTGAAAGAAACAGAAGCAAAGAAGTCCGGCAAGAACAAGGCAAGATTGGCGGAGATGGACAAGAATATTGAGGCGGGCAATGAAAGGTTGGAGGCGCTGAACGGAATGATTAAGAATTCGTTCGACGAGGTGTTCATTCACAGGTACCGCGACGTGGATCCCAGGATACGAGCCGAATGCGTCACCGGACTCGGCAGCTGGATCATGAACTATCCCGACTATTACTTCGACGGCCAGCACCTTCGATATCTTGGATGGGTTCTCTCCGATGTGCACGCGCCAACCAGGCTGGAAGTTGTGAAACAGCTGCAGAGGCTGTTTGAAGATGCCGATAAGCTCGGTGGTTTGAGGACTTTCACAGAGAGGTTCCGCCCAAGGATGGTGGAGATGGCAACACAAGACGCAGATGCCCATGTTCGTGCCGCGACCGTGGAACTTCTCGACCTCCTTCGTCAGGCTGGCCTGATTGAGCCAACCGATGTTGACTCTGTGGGGAGGCTCATCTTCGATGCTGATACCCGTGTGCGAAAAGCTGTCGTCGACTTCTTCGCGGAAAACATCGCTGAGATCACTGACCAGAGGATTGATGAGCTCGGCGGAAAGGAAGCGCTAGATGAGGCGCTTGAAGGAGATGAAGACTACGAAAATCCCAGGCTGGAGTGGCTCATGCTAAAGTCACTAGTGGAATCGTTATCCGCGTACGATGACGAAGATCAATCCCTTCCCAGTCAAATCGAACGGGTACCCATGTCGAACAGCTACATGCTCGTTGCAGGCGGCATGGAATCGCGAATTTGCGTGGCTGCAGAGGCGCTGTACGACGAGATTCCAGAAATCCAGGAATGGGAAGTGATAGCCGGCTACCTTCTTTTTGACCACTCGCAATCCTCGGCAGGCGCTCAGCAGAACGGGACAACAGATGATCCTGAAACGTTGCTGAAGCAAGAGTGCAAGCTCAACGAGAAGGAGGAAACTGTTCTTCTGGACATTCTTAATGCATCCGTAAAGCTGAAGCTCACTCGTGCCGTAGAAGCCGGCAAGGACAAGAAGAAGAACAAGCGCGAAAAGCAGGAACTGGAAGAAGAACAAGATACCGCCGCACGACATCTTGCCGCCCTTATCCCTCGCCTTCTGAACAAGTTCGGCGCCGTGCCTGATGCTGCCTCTGCAGTATTACGTCTGGAGCATGTTCTGAATCTTGATGTGTTCGAGGAACTCCGTCAAGACTCGACTACTTACTCAAGATTGTTGGACGACATCAACAAGCAATTCATGAGCCATGGCAGCGAGGCTGTGCTCGTAGAAGCAAGTCGCGCTTTACTACATGCCAAGAGCTACGAGGAACTGGGCGAAATCACGGAAGGCAAGGTACAAGCTCTCTGGGAAGACACTGTTGCGGCATTGCATGCTCTCAAGAAGGGCAAGGGTCTGATGACTCGCGGAAATCTCAGTGCAAATGTGTTGTCCGCTGTCTCGAACACGGTGCTCCGTATTTCAAAATTGGCCAGCATCTCCGATTGCACCGAGCCATTGGAAGCGCCTCCTCCAGCAGCCGCACCGAAGAAGCAGAGGAGCAGAAAGAGTCAAGATGTAAACCCGGCTGAGAACGCCATTGTCATCCTCACTGAACTGCTTCACCGGGGTGTCCCCAATTCTTCTACGGATACGTCGCTTTCGGCAACGGAAGACGCCGTAGTTGCGAATTCTGCTCGCTCCCTGCTGTTCTACTTCATGTGGAAGGTCCGCTCATGGGAGCAGTCGATCCTCACCACCGGCACCGTGCCCCCCGAAGATGTTGAGGCGATTGCAGAACGCCGCGATGGTTGCGTTGCCGCGCTCGAGGATGTCATCCGCAAGCGCCAGGGCGCCGACGAGCTGCGCCAGGCAGCCGCAGGCGTGCTGTTAGACCTTTGCACGCTCTTCACCACGCTCCGCGACGCGCAAGCCAAGCGCGACGCGAAGGCCCTCCGTACGGCCACCGCCAACGGCGACGCCGCCGTTGCGGGAATGGACGTTGACGAAGACGAATCCCGGGACGATTTCATGGCCCTCCTCCTGGGGCTCAGCAAGGACACCCAGAAATCACTACTCCAGCTCCTCGCCGCCACGGAGAAGCACTTCGCCAAGAAATCCCGTCGCAGCATTGACGTCGCGGACGATGACGACCCCATCGACGTCAACGACGATCCGGAGAGCTCGGACGAAGAGGACGACGCGGCCGACGAGGAAGGCGCCGAGGGCGGCGCGAGTGCGCACGAGGTCCTGCTCGCGGAGCAGCGCCTGTGCGAGCTCGCGTCCAAGCTCGTCCTCGCCATCCTCGGCGGCGTGGTCGACGGATCCGGCGACGATGATGACGACGACGATGAGGACGAGGCGGATAGAGACGATGGTCCCGGCCCGGTGCGCAAGCGCCTCGAGCGGAACAAGAACAAGCTCGGCCCGAACTTCAAGGAGGTGCTGGCGTACCTGGACGTGGGGACGGAGAAGGGACCGAAGAAGGGGAAGGGCGGCGCGGCCGCGGCCGCGGCGGCGAGGGCCAAGAACAGGAGCACCAGCGCGCCCGCCTCGAACCAGCAGAAGAGCGGCGCCAAGAAGAGCGAGAAGAGCGACGAGTTCGTTGGAGAGGAAACGGATGAGGAGGATGAAGAAGAGCACCACGATGAAGAAGAAGAGTTGAGGAGGGAGGGCCTCGTCGAGGACCCCGACCAGGAAATGGAAGATGAAGGTGCGGCGGGAGAGGAAGGCGATGGTGGTAATGCGGCGGCGCAGGAGGCCGAGGAGGAGAGTGTGATTGGCGACTGAAGTGGCTGAAGAAAAAAAAAAATGGTGCAGACGACGCATTTGCGGTGTTGCCTTAGTTGATTTTTTTCTTTTTTTTTTCCCTCTTCCAGACGCCGGCCTCGAATCGCATTTCGACCAACATAGTGGTGGTGGCTCGTACGGTCGGTGGTTCATGGGAGCGATGGAGTGGTGGGCGTATGGAACGGCTTCTTCCCTCATATAGCTCTCGGGTGGTTATCTTTCTAGTATTTGCTTTCGGGGCTTGTTGTTTTTACGAGAGAGAGAGCTCGAAGAGTAGTAGTGAGAGAATCGAAGGGAGGATGCGAGGTTTTTGCGGATTAGCTCTCTTATCACTGATGCCGTTCTAATCGACATGGTTTCGAGGTGCTACTGCATTGTTTGGCTATACTGTATTGTTCTACTCTGTGTGAAGAAGCTTTTGTGGGAATCATGCCTGGACTTCGTCTGAATGATACGGAAATGCTTGGATTGCAACAAGAAAATTATAACAGAAGGAAAGAAGGATAGCAGAAACGCCTTTTAGTACCAGAAGCGGACTGGATACCTTTGTCGACCTTTGCCGACGTATCCGTCCAAATACAGACTCCAACAGCCCACAAACCGCTTCTAATCTTGGAACTTCTCAAACTCGCCGTGAACTGGAAATGAACGCCCATGAAAACCCTGGCCAGCAACACAAGGAAACAAGAAAGAGCAAACCAAAGAAAAACGAAATAAGAAAAAACACTTCATACAGTCAAAGCCGCCCTCGGAAGCAGTTCAGTGCTTCTTGCCCTTCTTCCCCTTCTTGCCGCCCCAAACAGCCGCCTTATTAGTCGGCTTCTTCGGCTTGTTGTTCTTGCCGTGCTTCGTGCCACTCTTTTTGTTCTCTTCTTCCCTCTTCTTCTTCTCCTCTTCCCTCCTCTTCTCTTCGATCATCGTCTTCTTCTCTTCCACAATCTTCCTCGTCTCTTCAATCTTCTTCTCCTCTTCCTTCAACAGCTTCTTCTCATCTTCCAGCTTCTGCTCCTCCTCCAGAGCCTTGATCTTCTCGGCGACTTTGATCTCGGCGATGGACGAGCTCCTTTTCGGCTCAGAAGAGATGTTGAAGAGCGGGGAGAACGAGCCAGCACTCCAGTTGTCAGACTCCTCGCTGCCAGCGCGCTTCGTCGTCTTACGCTCCACAGAGGGCCCGGTGAAATTGAACTCGGACGAAGGCACGACGATGGGGAGCTGCCGGGCGGCGCAGGTGGCGGCAGACGATTCCTTGGCAGCCGCAGCAGCAGTGAATGTGAAGTCGGCAGCGTCGAGCTTGTTGCGACCAAACATGCTGTCGGTAGCGAATGAGGGGATGGTGTGGTGGCTGTTGGTGTCAGTCATGGGGGACTTGTTCATGACTGGGCCTGGGGCGCTGAACGTGAATTCCGTTGCTGCCGACAAGTTGCAGCTGCCGAACGGAACGAAGCCAGTGCATGTGGGCGGGGTGATCTGGTTGGCCCTGAGGCTGGACTCGGAGGCCGCAGGTTCGGATTCAGAGTGAATACTGCTGGTTTCGGTGGGAGTGTTGGTGGCGGCGTTGCTGGTCACAGTTGGCTCCTGGGTGATAGCATCGATGTCATCGATGCTTGTAGAGTCGATTACATCGGACTCAACGGCGGCATTCTGTTTGGTGATCGAGGTGTTGTCCTCAATGGTGGAGTCCTGGACGGTGGTCTCCTTGACAGCAGTCTCTTGGACGGTCTCCCCAAGAACAGCCTCTTGGGAAACTTCTTGGTCAACTTCTTGGACAAGTTCTTCGATAATCTCTCCGACAATCTCTTGGATGGCGACAGTCTCGTCGGTGACACTCTCTGGGGCTGCCGTCTCCAGAACAGCGATGCCCTGGGGAACATCAGGAGTGGCAGCATCGTCATCAACATCGGTCAGCGCCTCATAATGGCAGACAGTGGTCCTCAAAGCATCCCTGTCATTCGATTTTGCGACCTTGGGAGTCTTGCGTCTCAGCACGAGTGCTAGCAGCGCAAGCAACGCGCTCTTCGCGCACTTGAAGCCCCTCTTTCCAATCGCCGCCATCGACAAGCCCATCTTCATTGCCAGGTCGTGCGCAGTGCGGTACATCGTCTCTGTCGGTTGGCCAATCATGTTGGTCAGGTGCGCAAGGATGGTTCCGACTACGGTGTCGGGGTTGGTCGGCACGTTGGTGGAAGCACTAGTAGTGGTGTTGACGCTGCCGGAAGTGCTGTGGCTGTTGCTGGCGACCGCGCTAGTGGCCGAGGTCTTCGCCGGGGCTGGGGTGATTGTGGTGTCTTGCTTGATAGTCGTGATGGTAGAGGGAGTGGAGCCATGACGGTTGAACCCGTTGCTCGCCATGACAGCGATGGCGGTCGGCCTGCTGATAGTGGCCTGGACGGTGTCGGCACGAAGGGGGGTGGTCGGGAACATCATTGCGACGGTCGTCGAAGAATCGGAAATTGTAGAAGACTGAAATGATTAGAAAAGCTTTGTCGATGTGGGTGCTGTAGCGGCGCGAAGAGTGGATGTGAACGAGGTACTTGCAGAGTGTCTTACTGGTTGTAGAATGGCAGATTAGAGGCTGTTGTTCTGCACAGTTGGCGCTGAAGCGGAGAATCTTCGAATCGTCGAGGTTGCGAGGGTGATGCAAACGGTGGACGGACGGAGGTTGGTGGAGAGGAGAAGAGAGGAAAAGGCTCGGAAGCCAAGAGCGAGGGTTGTTATATAGCACGAGAGCCAGAGTGACCGGGTGTCAGGCAGCTGGCCTGCCGGGTAACACGTTGGCCCGGAAGCGCCGCCGCGGGTGAAAAGTGTCAAGGTGGTTAGTGGTGGTCGACTGGGTGGTTTGCGCGTGAGACACATTCAGCGGGCGTCCACGCGAGTCTTGCTCTCGCTGTAGGCTGCTCTGGAACCACCTCCTCTGTTTTCGCCCCACCGCGGGCATCCTCGCAGAACAATGCAGCAGAAGACTGGCTGCATGGGGAGCAGAAGCATTCGCTGCGGCGAGAGGACACATTAGGTGTTGCACTTTCACGCAGGGACGAATGCTTCGACTCCCCATAGATGCGAAATCTCTCATCATTTATAGTTCTGTGTCTACGCGTCGTGTGATCTCCTAGAGCTTGCGCTCTGTTTGCTCCTCCATCTTAAGCAAGCAATTGATATACGCTTCTACACCAGATAGACCGTGAGCAGCCCACCCTCCGCTGCACCGTGAAAAGCTCGTTTCGACAAACAAGATTTGAAGTAGAAAAACCCGACGGTATCATCTTTCCCATCCTTCATAATGTAGTAGCTAAAGAAGAGAAGAAGGGAAAAAGGCCGAAATGTACGAGCAATTTTCAGTGGCAAATGGAGCCGTCAGACCAAACTGAGAGGAGAGAAAGCTTGCAGAAAAGAAGTGGTATCGTTTCGGACTCGGCCTTTCCAAAGAGTAATACCTACCATGCCAAAAATGCCGCTTCCCAGGAATAACACCAGCCGCCCATGCAACCTGTGTTTTGAATGAAGAAAAGAAAGCCATGCCTGTGGGGACCGCCCCCTTGTATCTCATCCACCACCGTAATTACCTTTTTTGGTTTGCAATGACTCCACGCTTGGAACGCTTCAATCATTATGATCACCAAAAAGCCAGACATCAAAGCTCGTCCAGCTGTTTCAAGGTGACCTCGATCCCGATCCCTGCCATGTCCATCATCAAAAGCTATTCTTCAATCCCTCATATTTTTTTTTTCTTATCTTGCGCATCATCTCCGTCTCCGCGAACCCCCGAGGAACCTGTCCAGACGACTGCGATCCTTGACTTGGATGTAGTACTTTCCGCCCTCATCCGTCCAGCTCACCGACCCGCTGAAATACTCCTTCTCCACGCAGCTGAAGAGGTTGACTCGATCGTTGACGTTATGGCTCTTGATTTCGTGGTCCGGGTCGACGAATGGCTTGAGGCTGACAATCTTCGCGCCCTCCTTCAGGTCCAAAAACTTGTCCAGTAGCGCGCCGTTCAATTGCGGGGAAAAGGCCTTGTTGTTGACGACGATGACATCCGCGCGATTGAGCACGCGGCCGACCTCCTGGTTCTCCAAAAAGTCGTCTGCGAGGACGTTGATCTTGCCGAGCGAAATGCCCCATAGGCGGGCGCGCTGCATGATCTCCTTCTTCTGCAGGCTCGCGCAATACGACGGGTTGGGCATGCTTTCCACGCCCCAGCTCTCGCAGCCGACCTCGAGCGCGGCCTGGAGCACTACGTTGCCCACGCCCGACCCCAAGTCCACGAATATCTGGTCGCTCTTGAGCTTTGTTTCCTGAAATATGCGATGCACGAACCGCGGCAGGAGCTCGCCGTAGACGTTGTTCGAGCCGGCCTCGTAGCGGCGCAGTGAGTTGACGCGGGGCGACACGGTGCGTGAGTATGTCTGCGAGAGGATGTACTCGGTGAGTGGTAGATGCATGGCCTGCATCTCGTCGAGCGCTTGCTCTATCTTTCCCGACGCTAGGGCGTCGCTGACCATCTTGTTAAATTCCTGCAGCACATCTTTAAACGTCGAGACAGACTGCTGTTGTACCGCGCGCTTGAGCCGGCGAGGGAAGCCTGTACCTTCGTCGATCAATGCGTCTGCCTCGTCGGGAAAATAGTGTTTGCAGATTGTCTCGACGCTCTGGACAATGTCTTCGAGGGGCTTGTAGCCGTCGCTCTCCCGGGGGTACACTAGCGAGAACCTGCGCCGCAAAAGAAAAAATATAAGTCAGCGTTGAGTCGCGTGAGGTGGCCGGCAAGCTGCGGCAACTTACCGTTCAGGCTGCGACCTGCTGGGATATTGCAGCCCCACGACCGGCACCTCGCTAAGGCCTTCGAACGCGGGCTTGAAGTCCTTGGTCGCGTGATAGCCCACGACGCTGTCGTCCTTCCAGTGGTCGGTCTTCACCAAGTCATAGCCATGCAGGATCCTCAGCTTGACGGGGCCGTCCTCGCCGTCGGCACGCCTCAGCGGCGCGGCGCGTATCTTCCGTTGCAGGTCAGGCTCGAGCGAGTGGCTGGCGCGTATGCGTTTGCGCGGGGTGAGCTCGCGGTCGAGGCTGTCCTCGCCGTCACTGCCCTCAGAGTCAGACGACAGTGGGGTGGCGGGCGTCGGGGCCTTGCGTTTGGTCAGGCTGCGTTTGACGGTCGGCACGGCTGGCGCCGAGGCGTGCCTCCTGCCGGCGACGCCAGCGGCCGACGACGAGAGAGCAGCTGCATTCAACCTGCTGCTGCTGGCGGGGGCTCTGCCGGCGGGCGTGGGCAGCTTGGGGCGCGGGCGCGGCGTGGCGGGCGACGGCGATTGGGCGGGCGTGTTGGAGCGGCGGACGAGCACAGTCTGGGTGCGGATGACGGGCTTCTTTTTGAAATCGATGTTCATGACGGCGGCTAGTGCGGGCGGGCAAAAGAATGTGGGCAGCTACCGGCGGAGGGTCGAAGGGACGCTATGCAAAGAGCGGGTATCATACGTCAGGCGGGAGCACGCGGTAGGCTGCGGGCGTGGGGGAGGTGTTGAGTAAGAAAACATGAAAGAAGGTTGCTGGCTCGAGATAATGCGCGTCAGTCTCGTGCGATCGCCACCAGGGGAGCACAAAAAGACCCGCTTGCCCCAACTCGGCCCGGCACTGCAGCCCTACGACAAGACCACGCTTAATCTTGAGGATGCGCGCCGCCGCCGTGGTCCCTGGATTTGCGCCGCCGCGCTGGGAGCCGCATGGGGGTGCAGCAACCTCCAGGCCAAACCGCCACCTGCTCCCACTCGTCCGTGGCTCGCTCCACTCAGGGCCGGCGCGCCCGGCCGGCGCTGGCCAGCAGACGCCCTGACAGCCGTCCCGCAAGCGTTCCCCTGGAGCACCATCCTGCTCAATGCGCTACTACTTAATTCGAACCTTGCACCTGCATGACGTATTGCACCTTGTATTACACGCTCTGGGCATTCATCTATCGGAAAGTCGTACTACATCACCACGCCCCCCTGCCATCCGAACACCCCGAGCGTCCAACACCAAGGGACGGCCGGATCGTTCCAGAAACCACCCATTCAGCTAAGCAAAAAAACTTTTAAGGTCCGAAGAGCGACAAAGAAAGCGGAGAAGAGGTCATGATATGTGCGCGGTGGAGAAGTGTCGGGGCTGCATGCATCGGGTCTAGCGTGAGGGAGATCGAAAGGAAAAAGACCCTCTTTGTTCGTTCTCAGAAGGTCGCAGGTGTCGAAGTTCACGTCCGAGAGACATGTCCCAAGTCACCAGCGAGCAGTCGGTAGGCTACAGTTGCATTTTTGCGAAATAGCAGACATGCTCCCGATACGCCTTGACAATGAACACCACAGCTTGAAGAAAAACCATCGCGAATAGGGCACACCAAAAGCATCGTTCAGCCACCGTGGAATCTGACTCCTTGATGCGTCGGAGAATGGGGTATTGAGGCGTCAAGGCGTGGCAGAAGAATGACGGGGCATCGCTCACGAGGCGATGGCCCGGGAACCACCCCTACGGCTGTTCTTTGCCTTGGCCGGAACCGTGCTCCAGCCGTCGTCCTCCAGTTCTTGAGTGGCCGATCCTTCCTCTGCAGCAGGAGCAGACTCCTTGCGCCTCCAAGACGACTCTGCCGGCTTCGCGTCACGAACGACTTCCTTCGGCTTGACGGCCTTGTCATCGACAATCGTTCCGTTTGCGTCCTCCTCAGTGGCGCCTTCACCAGTCTCCTCGCTTTCCAGAACTTCGAAGTTCGAGGCCGGTGCAGAAGAGCCAGCGCCGTTCTCACCCTCTGGAGCAGCCGCCTTCTCGGTCTTGGCAGCTGCCTCCTTGGCGCGCTTTTCCTCGCGTGCCTTCTCGTCGGATTCCTTCTTCTGGCGAAGGGCAAGCTGTCTCTTTTCCTCGATCTCTCTCTCCTTTGCAGCAGTGTCAATCGGGCGCGCAGCACCGAATGGGCTCGCCTTGGCATCGCCACCGCCGGACGCAGTGGGCGCCGCCGGAGATTCCGAAACAGTACGCTTCTGGAGGTTCAGACGAGGGCGGCCAGCAGGAGCGGCGGGCTTAGCAACCGGGGAAGAAGGAGAGCTGCCCTCGGGGGTGCCGGTGGGAGACTTGATCGTTTCGACAGGACGCATCCTGTCGCGCCACTTGTTGTCGAGCTCAGGCGCGGTAGGCTCTCTCGGGGGGCGAGTCTCAGAGAACTCGCGGCGGGCCGGACGGGACTCTTCAGAGCGGCCTTCACCCCAGGAGGGAGACGACTTGCGAGGCTCACTGGGAGTAGGGTTGCTCGGAGACAAGGGGCCCCTGCGCTCCCAGGTGCCGAAGTCCCTCGTGCGACCGCCACGATCGCTGCCTGCATCGGACGCACCAGAATCGAAGCTCCTGAAGCCGCCACCACGGGGGCGCTCGCCGGCGATGGGAGGGAGGGGGCCCTTGCGGGTCCAATCGTCAAAGACGCGCGTGTCCTGGCGGTCCTTGGCTAAAAATATTGTGGTGCTAAGTCAATTATCTCTTTTCCTTCTGCGAGTATGGATGGAAGAAACTTACGCGGCTCAGCAACGCTGACACGGATGTTCCTGCCTTGGAACTGGGTGCCGCTGAGAGCGAGGGCCTTCTTGAGTCCATCCAGAGTACCGAACTCTACGTATCCAAAGCCCTTCGGTTTGCGGTCCAACTTATCCTCAACAACGCGCACACTGGTGACGTCACAATCCATGAAGAAATCCTGGATGTCACCTTCAGTCGCGTCGAAGGAGAGGTTGCCCAGATGGGCAGTGTACGGAGGCTTCGAGGGAAGAGGGAGCTCCTCGCGGGTTGCGAAACCGCCACGGTCAGGGCCGCGTTCTGTTGGGGACAAGTCAGCGCATGCTACTAGCACTATGAGAGTGCTGGCATACCGAAGCCGCCGCCGAAGCTACCACCGCCAAAGGAGGGCCTGCTGCCACCATAGCTAGCGGTGGGACCTATATATGATGTCAGAGGGGCGGTTGCGGGGTCGGGTGGTGGAGTCAGAAAATGTGCGTGGAAGACGAACCACCTGCTTAGCCGTCAGCGTCACATTCGCAGTCGCGGAGATGCAGGATTTACGTACCAGAAAGGGGGGAGTCCTCCATCTCATCGGCCCAAGAGCCCAGCGCTGTTTCTTCGTCAGCTCAATTCGGGTGGACAGAGCGCCTCAACGCGGGTGGCGCGGTGCGAGCGTACACTGGTCGCCCAAGAAGTCCCCAAGGGACATCTTCTGGGCCTGCTTTTTCGGAGCTGTTATTCATGTCAGCGCCTGCTGCTGTGGTGAGAGCGAGCGCAAAGGCGAGGCGGTCGCGCGAGGCCAGTGGCCTCACCGGGCGAACCCGGCACAGAAGGCGAACGAACCCATGATTGCGGAAGTCAGTCAACGCGCTGCGGAAGTGGAGCGCGTCGGCTGAAAGATTCTGAGGGAAGCGGAGTCCTCAGAAAATCAGTCTGCGGGGATGTTGCGGTGTCAATCGGTGTTGGTGGTTGAGCGCGCGAGTGTGCGTCGTGAACTATAGGCTGGAGGTTGAAATCAAAATCCAAACTCGGGCCGCCGCTTTGCCAAGACATCCGTGGGTCTGATTTGTCACGTGCGCCCGCCCGCGCGTCAAAACCCCGAGCCAGAGCCAGACCTCGAGGCCCCGCGCAGTGCTCGACTCCAGCTTGAGCTCAGCCCCCGCCAAAATGCAGAGCAGCGCTGCCGATGCCTCCCCGCGCGTCGCCGCCCCCTCTCCGCTCCTTGCCTCCGCTTTGGAGGTTGGTGCTTTGGCCGGTAAGCACAATGGCCGTCCTGTCCCGCTCTTCACGTGTCAAAACAACCAGCGCCCCATCTCCCTGTTCTCGTCAGCCTCTACCCGAGCTCCTGCTCCGCCTGGACTCTAGGGGCAGAGTCGCACCACTACTGCCCCGCACCCGACAACTGCTGATATATTTGCCCAGGCGGCGGTGGCCTTCTGCTCGGCGGCGCCCAAGGCATCATCGTTTCCGGATCTCCGGCGCTGTTTGCACTTTTTGCAGGCGTGCAATGGTTCACCGCAGGCACTGCATACTGGGGTAAATGACTCTTGCACGCGTGAGACAATCTGCCTTTGCTGAAGCTGCGATAGCCACCCGAAGCGCCATCTTGAACCGGCAGGGCCTTCGGGCCTGGCTTGACATCAAGCGCGGCGCCCCTCCTGATGCCAGCAAAGTCGATACTTTCTCTCCGTCAGAGAAGGTTCGCGCCAGCGCCGTCGCTGGAGGCTTTTCTGGTGGAATCGTGGCTGCCGTGACACGTCAGTAATCGCAGCGTGGCTTGCCCGGCGGTTAGGAGACTGTGCTGACTGACTGACAGGAAGCCGGTCGCATATTGTTCCCGGCGCGGTTATGTTTTCCATCTTCGGCTTTGCGGGGCAGCACCTCTACAATTTCCTGGATTCAAGGCACGCCGCTTCTGCTGACAAACCCGCGGACGGCAAGAGCTGGTTCCGAAAGCTAGCCGACTCCCGGTTCAGCCCCGTCAAAGTACTCTCCGAGGAAGAATACGAGCAATTGCTCCGAGAGAAGCTTCTCAAGGTCCAGGTGGAAATCGCACTCGTCGATGAGAGCATCGAGAAACTCCGGCGGCGGAGCCAAACTTTGGACGGGTCGGACAGATCCGATGCCTGATTACAAAGACATTGATGCATCGCGCAACCTTTCGAGCCTCGCAGCACCCGTTCGGGTGGGGGTGGAACTTGCCATGCTGCTGTGCCACGTCCGGATGTATGTTTCGACTCCCCATGGGTTTACCGCGTTGCTACGGTGTCTCGGTGTCTCGCAGTCCTCTCGCATGATCCGCTGTTGCCAGCGGGACGGTGCTGCCGAAGCTGCTGTGCATGTCTTCGCGACAGGCACCCGCATCCTTCGCGATAGCAGTGGGCTTGTTGTTCGTTGCGAAGTGTAAAAAAGAAAATGGGCATGCAGATCACTGACGGCAGCCTGTGAGGGGCCCACCCGCCCGTGATCGTCGTTGCAGAGAGCGCAGGAGCTCGGCCGAGTCATTGCTCCTGATGGTCCCTGGACCAGTGTCCCGACGGACGGTGCAGAAAAGCGCCCGCTGGTCCAGTCAGTGTGACGCCCGAAACCGTTGCAGCTGCTATCACGCATCGGTGGCGCATCAACGGCAGCCTGCATGATCCTTCAGATGGGGGCGCGTATCGTCGCGGGCCTTTGGATGACTAGGATAATAACGACGGAATGCGTGTTGATCAATCCATCTAATGCCACTATATTATAGAGCACGAGCTCAGTTGCGGTACCTTCTGGACGTACGCGGACGGCAGAAGCGATTGCTGGTGCTGACATTACTGGAAACAGGTGCCACCGAATGCGGCAAAGCGTGTGTCAGCGGAGAGCCGTTTGTAGCAAGACCAGCAGGGCAATCTACTGCCGTCCAATGGAGCTACCAACAAAGAAAGCTTCTGCGGCTTAACACCGACGGATCTGCCGCGATGGGGCTCCGTGGGATAGCGCTCTTCCTGGTAAGGCCTCGACCGATCCTCCCGCTTCCTACATTTGGGGGCAGGCACTGGTTGCCGGCGTGCGGTCGCGTGCTGGGCTCATGCGCACTGTTTCGACGGAAGACACTCGCAACAACAAGCTGCCATGGGGCCTGGAGTCGGTGCACTCTGCCGTGAGGCGTGCCTTATTGCCGGCCTTGTCTGCTCAAGAGCAGTGCAGTGCAAAGCTGAGCTGCATGCAGCAGGGTCTTCCCTGTTGGCTCGCTTATACGAGGCACCAGCCGCCATGGCGCCCGGCCCCCTCAAGCTTACCATAGCTGAACCTCAACATCACCCTACCGCGGCGGACATGCAGCAGCTCCCATCTCACCCGCCAACAGCGGTACCTCTTTCCCACATGCCCAGACCCACGTCTGCAGCGCTGCCGCAGACCCTGGTCTGGCCGAACACGAGGTCTGGGTTTGAGAAACGCTGTCGAAACGTTGCACACGCCGCCCGCTTTAGCCCAATGCGACTGCAACGCAGCCAGCCAGCACTCGTGAAGCTGGATGGCACGCATACGGACTAGAGTCCGTTCGCTGGGTGCCTGGGGCCGTGTTCGCCCCGGATCAGCCCGCTTGCGTGAAGAAGACCAGGACGTTACGGGGGCTAGCTTCCGCTGTTAGACCAGGATTCTGAACTCGGGCCTGCCAGGTGCTCTTCCAGGCGGATGGACAGCCACGGGGTAAGCGTGCCGCAGCCGTGTGCCCTTTAACCTTGCACCAAAGTATGGTCAGCACCCGAATAGACGTCCTCCACTAACCGCCATTGGAGCATCTGGTGGAAGCTTGGCAGCAATACGATCCGCTGCCTCACTGGTACCGGCTCCCCTCTACACTCCGGCGGACTTGATATCCAGTACCTATCGCTTGGCTTCTTGCGCCAATGGACAACGCCCCTCCCCTGACGAGGCCTATTGCGGGATCTGCAACATCTCTCTGGTGCCTGCTGCAGGGTTGCATGTTGGCGTGCATTGTTGTGGTTCCAGCGACGCACCATTTCGTCAGCAACTTACCTTCCCCAAATGCAGAGATAGCTCTGTCAAGACGAACTGATTAATTAAAGCGTTCCTGCTCCGTCTCAAGTCCTTTCCTTACTGTCTGCTCATCCCTTTCTTCCTTCCGCCCGGATCAAAGACTCCCTACCTAACCCAAAAGGAATGGACCATTCAGACTCTTCGACCGCAAGTGAGAGTGGCCTGGACACCATCATGCCTTCGCGTCAAGCCAACGTGGCCTCGCATGCAAAATACGACTCACAAACGCCAACGGTAGCCTCGACCGACTCGTCGAGACCAACCACTCCTTCGGTGCCCGAAGCCCCAGCAAAACACAAATTCCCCGCTCACGAGGAAAACTTCGCTGATGAGAGCCTTCCTGACGACAATGAGAAAGCAACCAGCTCCGGAACGGAAACTCCGCCAGGGCCTCCTGGTCCTCCCGGCCCTCCCGGTCCTCCTGGGGGACATGGGGGAATCAAGTTGACGCGTGTTCACGAAGTCCTCTTTGTCGCAGCAGTTGCCATGGCACACTTCATGATCCAATGCTGCATTGGCATTGCGTTGGCGCCGATCGACATCATTGCGAGGGACCTGCGGACGAGGAATCCGGGAGAGCAAAGCTGGTTCATCTCCTCGTACGCTCTGACCGTCGGCACGTTCATCCTCATCGCGGGGCGAGCCGGTGATATCATGGGTCACAAGCGCATATTCATCTTCGGCTACGTCTATCTGGGCTTCTGGAGCGCGCTGGCAGGGTTCGCCGTCTACCCCCGCTCGCAGATCTTCTTCGACTTCTGCCGTGCTCAACAGGGCGTGGGAGCTGCACTTCTCATGCCCAACGCCCTGGCTCTGCTCGGCCGGACATATGCACCAGGTCCCCGCAAAAACATCATTTTCAGCATCTTCGGCGCCGCTGCGCCCTTCGGCGCAGTCATTGGCAACATCTCCGGTAGTATCTTTGGCCAACTGGCCTGGTGGCCGTGGGGCTTCTGGTCGTACGGCATTGCCGCCTTCGGCCTCGCCGGTTTCTCTCTCATCGTAATTCCAAAGCCACTGTCCGCCCTTCCTCCCCACCGCCCAAGCTTCGACTGGGCCGGCTCGGCCCTCGGCGTCCTCGGCCTTGTCCTCGTGAACGTCGCCTTCAACAACGGGCCACTCTACGGCTGGGAGAAGCCACACGTCTTCGTCCTTTTGATCGTCGGCGTCCTCATCCTCGTCGCCTTCGTTTTCGTCGAGCTGCGCGCAAGCAACCCGCTACTACCCAAGTTGGCGCTGAACAGCACAGTCATGTTCATCCTGACGTGCCTCGCATTCGGCTGGGGCGCGTTTGGCGTGTGGGTCTTCTACACGTTCCGCTTCCTCGAGGTGGTGCGCCAGCAGACGCCGCTGCTCGTGTCGGCGCAGTTCGTGCCCGTCGTCGTCGCCGCGGTGCTCGCGTCAGGCGTGACCGGGTACATGCTCAGCCACACGCCCGTAAGTTTCGTCATGCTGTGCGCCATGGTGGGTTTCTTCCTCGGTATCGTGCTCGTCGGTACCATGCCCATCGACCAGACATACTGGGGCCAGGCCTTCTTCGGCATCCTCGTCATGCCCATCGGCATGGACATGTCGTTCCCGGCGTCCACGGTCATCTTGAGTAACAGCATGCCGGGCAATCATCAGGGCTTGGCGGCGGCGCTGGTCACGACGGTGATCAACTACAGCGTCAGCATCACTCTGGGCATTGCGGCGCTCGTCGAGGTGAATTCGGTCATCCCGGCCGATTCGTCCACTCTGCCCTGGCTGCCCCCCAACCTCGACGAGGTCGCTCACGGTATGCACATGGCGTATCTTGTCGGGATCTCGTTTGGGGCCGCAGCGGTGGTCTTGGCGGCTATTTTCTTCGTAAAAAGCTATTTGAAGGAAGGCTGGAAGGTCATGGCGCATTGAGCAGTCAAATGCTCCGATGGGTCATGGGACCCGCTGAGATGAGTCAGTCTACGCAGGCCGTTCACTGCAATCAATGCTGCGCGACGGGTAGCTGAGCTGATGCCTCCCGAAGCTCAATGGAGGAGGTTTCGAGTCACTCGCTCATTGGCATTTGGCAGCTTATCAGAGCGCATGGACGAAGTGGATGACTTTCCTTTCACGCTGTATGTCGGGCGTTTGTCTGGATTTCGAGGCTTGGCCAAGTACAAAAGCATGTGTAGCAAATATCTATGAAAACAGTGATGTCGATGATATTCTCCACATGCTCTTGTTCACGTCCAGATGGATGCTTCCGCCGCACTGCTTTACGAGCGCAACAAACGTCACCTGCCTAAACAACACTTGCCCGGCCCGGCCGCCCCTTCCCCTCACCCTCTCCATTACGCGATCCGCGCCCTCTTCGGACTTTCTTCTCAGCCCTGCTAGCTCCTCCGCCGGGAGAGCCATCGTCGACAATTTGTAATCGGAGAATTAGCTCGCAATTATCGCGCCGCGAGTGCTCAATGTCCGGCGACGGTACGTCACCCCCGCTCGCAGCCCAGTCCGCCCAATCACGACGGCATGAAGTCCCAACCGCATGCATCTGACATGCAGCAGCACAACAACCACCAGCTGCGCCCGAAAAAGCAGCCGTAAGCCAAAAGCCGTCAGGCACCCCGCCACACCCGGCGCCACCGCCATGGTTGCCGCCGCCAGCCGCCTGACAAGGGCGCCGCCGAAGAACCGCGACGACAACGCTGGTTATGATGATGATAGTGGCACGAACCTCACGTTGGCAGGCGCTTCCAATGTCAGCGCCGCTGCTACCACCACCGCCGCGCTCGCAATCACCCCACCCGAAGCCCACCACCGCGTCCGCGCCCGCCTGACGTCGAGCGTCAGCCCAGACTTGCATACCGCAGCACTAGGCCCCGTACTGCCCGATTCCGCGCCGCTTGGAGCCGTCGCCCTGCAGGTTGATGGCGATCCGCCTTCGACAGTGCCGTCTAGTGATTACCCGTTCGGCCCAGCCCTACCTGGCGCTATCACAACCATAACCACGGATCACGATGCTTTTCCTGCTGCTGCTGCTGCTTCCACCGTCACGGCACCGGAGCCTAACCATCTGCCGTCACGCTTACAGATGTCCGGGTCGCAAACCGGCTTGTCGTTGTCGTCGACTAAAACCATTGCTGCCATGGCCGCGGCGCCCGCGTACGGACACGAAGGACCCGCAACACCGAGCCGCAGCCATCACAACCGTCCTCGGCGCATGGCCAGCGTGGGAGGCCAGCGTGAATTGATGCGGTTGAGGACGGTGGGAACAACGACAACACCAATGCCGGCGCGAAACGCGTCTTTTGCCTCTTCTGCTGCTGCTCCGGCCAATGGCGAACGGGCCAATACACTGACAAATAACGGGCTTACCTGGGAAAAAGGAAAAGTCAGCGAGATAAGGGACGGAACCGATCGGAAACGACCTGCGAAAAGGGCCCCGGCCACGCCGCTGCGGGTCCGGCTGACGCCGCTGAGGCTACTCGAAGAAGGGGACCGGGGGGAGCGGGTGGCGCGGAAGGACGGCGACGGCGACCAAGTTTATGGCAATAGCATGATGCCAACGCCGCTACTATCGAGGCAACGGACGAGCACGGCGGGAGAAAACGGCTGGGTGACCAAGCGGGGGGCTTCATCGCCATCGCCGTCGTCGTCTCCTTCGTCACTGCCACTGCCGCCGCCATCCCCATCGCTCTCTCGTAAGCGCCACCGCACGAGGCCTGGTGTGGATGGCCATGACGATCATGACAAGGAAGAAGAAGAAGAAGAAGAAGAAGAAGAAGAAGAAGCAGACGATCAACAGCAGTACCCGTACCGTCTCCGCCGCGGCGACGGGCCTCCGTCCTCCAAGCGCGCGAAACTGTCGCCGCCGCCGAGAGCCACCTCTCCAGCACTTCCGCATCTCCCGCAGATGATGATGACCACCACCGACGCACTCTTTTCCCCACGAGACGATAGAGACACCAACGGCGTCCTTGCACCCACAGCGCGGCTGCGGCCGAGCGGCAACAAGAAGAGGAGCAACCTGCTCGCCGCGAACGTCGACGCCGGCGGCGGCGCCTTCACGCTCACGGAGCTCCCCCGCGTGGCTTGCCTCTCCCCGCCCGCTGATGAGGGTTTGCGGCGTGCGTCGTCGCCGTCGTTTTCATCCTCGGCGGCTTCGGTTGTGGGAGCGCCGCCGGAGTTTCCGGCCGGGTACTTCTTCGGGGCGTTGGACGAGGCGGTGGAGGGGTTGGCGCCGTTCATGGGGGTGGGTAGAAGGGGTGCGTTGGCGGGAAGGGCGCAGAGGGTGGTGACGGATGGGAGCGGAACGGTTGTGAGGAGGGTGTTTGTGGGAGCTGATGAGGAGGACGGCGATGAGGAGTAGGACGGGGTGGGTGAGAAATAGTGGGTAGATGTGGAGGGATGTGCTGGAGTGGAGCGCAACCGGCCTGGGGAGCTGCCTTCGCCATCGGCGAGCATGGCGTCATGAGCGGGATATGCTAAGTTGAGGTGGGTACTTGGTTGGGTGGTTCGTTGTCATTTCTTGATGGTTAAGACAACGTTGTACCACTCTCACCAGCTGATGTAAGTCAGTCGCGGGGACCTGTAAACAAATTAGTTTCCAAAACCAGGTCATGTGCGGTTGGTAGGTGCTCGCAGCTAACCACTACAGAGTCGTAGATGACTTTGGAATAGTCTGGGCACGCTCCAGAAAATATACTTGACTGCCACAGTAACGCTCGTACTATCAACGTGCCTACAAACTCCTGCAGGCGAGACAGGTGTAGGCTTTCTGTAATTCAGTCGCGCCGATCTAGTATTCCAAATCCTTCAGCGTCCCCGCGAATGGTACGTCGATTAAGTCTTATTTTCCCGTACGGCTTGCTTCGACCATCCGCTTGCGGTCTTACTGAACTCCTGGCCGGGGTCTCTATGCTGGATGCCGCTTGATATCAGTGTGGCTCACAGAATGACGAACTTCGTCAGAGGAGATAGTGTCGACCATAACATGACGGAACGGGTCACAGCATAAAAAAGCTGTCGACGGATGATAGGCCTGTTACAAATTGACTGAGTTGTTATATTTATGTATATATATAATATGGCACGCTTGGTCACTGATCGTAGTGACTCAGTTGACAAGGACTCAACTACTTGCCAGACGATGCCGAAGGGGCAAAAAGCAAAACTAAAACTGCTGCCGCAGGGAATTGAACCCAGGTCTGACAGTTTTGCACGGCCGGCTACATTGGCGAGACCCCGCAGGATTCCCTAAGCCGGCCATATGTGCTGAGGCGCTATAGAAAGGGGACACGAGGGGCCATCTCCTTTTTTTTTTTGAGTATCCGTACGCTTTGTCCCTCAAGCGTTGCCTAGGAGTCGTGGGCGGTAAACCATTGAACCACGTAGCCGTCATCAGCTGGATAGCAAAGGAAATTGCGGATTGGATCTATATACCCCACTATTATTTCGTCACTATGCAAACTAATCGAACTCACTCACCACTGAGCGGAGCTGGCCCTGCTTTCGACTCTGGCATTCACCAACCGGCATACCGTCCACTCTTCCACTCCAATCGCCGCAGCACCCGTCGACCTCACTGAATCTTCAGCTCACGCTCGTCGAGGAATGGACGGCTGAAGCAGCCGTCGTGCAGGTCAACCACGTCACCCGCCGTGCCACTGTTTCCTAGACCATTGTCGTCGAAGGCCTGGATAGAACCGCAGCTTGTCATTGCAAATGCGAGCTAGAGATTTGCAACCGGTATCAAGTCATTTATGGCGGCAGAACTGGACCAGACCTATTTCCATGATTCCAAGGCCTTTTTCAAGGCCGCAGCGGTATACGAAGGGTAACATGAATCTGAGCTGCAGACGTAGGAAGGCGCAATCGAGTTGCATATCGTGTGCACGAAGAGGACGATCTTTTAAACGGTCATCCTCACCCCCCGACTACTCCGCATCCAGTGGCTTCTGGCCATAGACAACGTACCTATACTCCTGTAAGCAACACATCGCCGTCATCTCCCCCAGTGGCCAGCGCTCACATATCATGCTGAGAATGGATGGAGCGGTCCTTCAACTCCTTCTTGAGGTGCGCGACATGCACCTCCACCTCCTCTTTCTTCCACCCCCTCGTGCCCGTCAACAGCCTCATCGAGAAGCCCTCCAACCCATCCACAAAATTCGCCAAATTCAGCAACCCAACTTGTTTCTGCGAAACACACACACACACACACAAAAGTCAGCACAGCCTCTCAACGTCCCCTTCACCTCACATGATCCAAAACGCCCAACACCAAAAAAAAGAAAAAAGAGAGGGGAAAAAAAAAAAAAAGAAAGAAAGAAACCCACCAAAACACCATCCTTGGCCCACGGCCCGATGGGGAACGGGAAGCGCTCGTCCCGCACGGCGGCGAAGCCGGCGTCGCGCACCCACGCGGCCAGCTTGGAGCCGGGCTCGGGCTCGACGCCGAGGGCGCGCATGCCGGCGGCGGACTCGCACAGGTAGCGGGCGAGGTACGAGCAGCGCTCGTCGAGCGAGCCGTCGGTCGAGTAGACGCGCATGTCGAAGTCGTGCAGCTCGAGGAAGCCGCCGGGTTTGAGGAATCTGTTTGTGTTGGTTGTGTCGGTTGCGCGTCAGCTCTCTCCGCGTGAGCAGCGCGGATCGGCTGGCGGGTGGGAAAGATGAGGGATGATGGGTGATGTTTTATCTTTTTTATTTTATTTTATTTTTTTTGGTAACATACTTGTAGCAGTTGGCGACCAGCTTGGGCCAGTCGCGGATGGAGCCCATGAGGTAGCGGGCGTGGATGAAGTCGAACCGGTGCGCGTACGTCCACTCGTCCTCCTCGATGTCGTCGATCTCGAAGCGCACGTTGGGCGGCACGAACCCTGGCTGGATCGGGCTGAGGTCGTTGCCCAGCACGCGTGCCGATTCGTACTCGTCGCCTGTCGTGGGTTTTGTTCCTTGTTCAATGGCCGCTCTTGTGCCACCACCACTACCACGTCCCTTGCTCGGGATGTTTTTGTTTTATCTATTCCTTGCAGGTGCCTTACCCATGTGGATTGCCCAGATGCCGGTGCCGGTGCCGAGGTCCAAGATGTCCTGGACGTTGGGGGAGATGGGCGCGAGGTGCAACTTGCCTCCGATGCGGAGGGTTATCATGCGGTGGCACAGATCCAGACGGTCATTCTCATCCTACGTCTTGCGGTTAGAACGCTTTACACCTGCTGGATTAAATGTATCAAACCTCGTCGTTCGGGGCAAAGTAAGCTTAGACAGTTGTATCGGCAACGTACTCTCGCCTCGCTTTCCTTTTCCGGCAAACATACTCCCCTTCTTGTAGCTATGATACCGGCGCCCATTTTCGTACTCGTAATCGGTGATAGAAGAGCTTAGAGAAGACGTGCTCGGCCTTGGTCATCACTATCAGAAACCATTGATAGAGCATGTCCTCATGACTAAGGGGGTAGATGGCTTGTAAGTCCGAGGACCGAGGGACGCACAGATCACTCTCGTAAGTGGATTCCTCCCCATCGACTACCTAGTCGCTGTCAGGAAGATACGGAACTCGGGCGCACTTTGGCTGGTGTTTGGGAGCTATCCCCGTGTGATCATACCTCGTCTGCCTCGATCTGCTGAGGCTGAGGATCCTCGGTGGATGGACACATGGCTTGAGATTCGGCCGGTACGCAAAGACCAGCAGACGGAACGAAAAGCGATACACGACATTTGCTGCGTAGGCATTGTGCAACTGCACATTTTATCCCGCATTCCTTTCTCTGCTGTGCCGCAGCCGCTTCGCTGGCAGCTGCGGGTCCGGTTAGGGGTGGCCGACCTTTATGGCAAGCAGCCCTGCGGATCGTTGCCCGGCACTGCCTTCTGGATCAATCTTCTCGAGCAAGCGGGGTCTTCTCTCCAGCGACGCGGTGAAGACGTGATACGGCCTGCCACCACGAGTCAGGCCGGTTGAAGCAGGAGGATTATGTGACCCTTCGCGTGCGATGGATAACAGCAAGCTGTTATTTCCGGCGGTAGCCTGATCGGGCGTTTCCCACCAGCGTACGTCAACCAATGTTTCACCCTCAAACCCCCTCATCACAAACTGTGGGCGGCAAACCCACATGTTGGACGGCTCGAGGCCACGGGTAATTCAGAGCAACGACATGGAGGTGGCCTGACAATTGGTTTGCACGCCCTGCTCGGGGAAAGCCCACCACCATGCCAAGTATCGTGGGGTTTTTTTGATTCGGCTCAGCGACGGGGTTTTACTACCCCGCACCTACACAATGGAACAGCACGCAACCATTTCCAAACTCCGTGCCAAGACTGTACTGCTGTTCATCTGTCTTTGAGCTTTGGCACTATCTGCCAGGCCGTGCAAGCCGATCGCATGATTTGCCACATCGCACTCCACCAGCCTTCATTCCAATCCAGCATGTGATACAGTCAAAGTCACAGACTCGGCGTTTTGATTTTAAATTTTCCATTTGTTCTCGTGAACAGCGATTTCTCTCGCGTCGCTCTAACGTAATCTTCGTGACCAATACCACTTCCGTTCCCCTTTCGACCCTGCCATCAACAAGCGACCCTGTTGATGTGAAGCGGCGTCATCGCGCCACCCCACGCGTTCCCAAGTCGAAGTAAGAAAAAGGAACGCAGAGGCGCCGCCGATCGCTGCTAAGCAACGACCACGGACCTCTTCGGCAGGCAAAGGATACCAACGAACAAAACCCCCAGAGCCAATATGTACAATCGCATCATCTATGAGGTATAAGACGCATCAATAAAAAAAAAAGGGAAAACGTCGTAACAAAACTTTTTTCTTGTCTCGCGCGACAAAGCAAAACTTTTTTCCCCATCGTCATCATCATCATCATCATCATCATCATCATGCCAGCTCCTTCTCCTTCGCCTCCAGATCGCTGTCGTGCTCCACGCCGCCCTTGTTGTGGTCGACCGCGAACTCCTGCGGCATGGCGATCGGCCGCTTCTTGGCGAAGCGGACCGTTCCGGCCACCGATGGGCTCTCGCGGAACATCATGTCCAGCTCCTCCAGGTTGCGACCCATGGTCTCGGGGTAGAAGAAGTAGACGGTGATGGGGATGCAGGCGGCGATGGTGGCGTAGACGATGTAGTAGCGCCACGCGATGTTGGCGAGCGCGACGGGCGTGACCATGACGACGACGAAGTTCCTGTTGGACGAAGAAAATGCCAGTTAGTTTTTGATCCTTGTTATGTGTGAGTTGTGTGTAACGTACCAGAGCCAGTGGTTGGCGGTGGAAATGGAGGACATGGCGACACGGAGGCGCAGGGGCGCAACTTCTGTGCAGTACAGGAAGTTGGCACCGAGGAAGCCGATGGGGACGAAGAAGTTGAAGAGGTAGATGAAGCAGCCGGCGGCAATCTGGGCGCCGTGGTTGTCCGTCATCGAGGTGGTGATAGCAAGAGCGATCATGCAAAGCGACATGCCGGTACCGCTGAAAATGAAGACGGCACGGCGGCCGAAGCGGTCAATGGTGAAGAAAGCGACGAAGGAAGACAGGAACTTCCAGGTCAGCGCGCCACCGGACAAGACACGCGAAAGCTCAGCGCTCATGCCGAGGTTCTGCTGGAAGAGGATGCTGGTGTAGACGGAGATGAGGTTGGAGCCCGACATCTGCTGGAAGAACTGGAGCAGAATGCAAATGGAGAAGCGGTACAGAAGCTTGTCTTCGCCCATCTTGAGCATGTCCTTCAGCGAGGCGCCGCTGTTGGACGTCTCCTCGAGCGAAAGCTCAATGCCTGCCAACTCAGCCTGAACTTCCGTCGAGTCTCCGTCGAAGCCACGGAAGAGAGCAATGGCGGCGCGAGCCTCCTCGTTGCGAGCCTTGCGAACGAGCCATCTGGGAGATTCGGGGAAAAGATAGACGGACGCCATCAGAATAAGCGAGAAGATAATGGAGATGGCAAGCGGAGGGCGCCAGGTAACCTGGCCTTCGGGCAACTCGAAGAAACCAAGGTCGATCCACGACTCGAGCACGTAACCAACGCAGATGAAGAGACCGTCGAGGACGACGTGCTGGCCTCTGTTCTTCGCGCCCGATGTTTCGCTCTGCCACACAGGCACAGTGGCACTGAGCTGGCCAACGCCGAGTCCGACAATGATGCGGCCGACAATGAAGTGCGGCAGGCCGTAGGCGGAGCATTCCAACACTTCACCGATAAGAGTGCAGATGGCGCCGGCCATGACCACGGCGCGGCGGCCATACTTGTCGCCGGTGTAGGAGCATGAGAGAGAGCCGAAGAGGGCACCGATGACGAAGGTGGCGACGACCAAGCCTTGGATGGTGGAGTTGTGGCTCTTCTCGGCGCCCTCGGTGTTGACAGTGTCGGTTTCCGGGAAGGTCTTCACCCAGTCCTTCTCGGTGAGGAGGCCACCGAGACCGGCCTGGTTGTAGCCAAAGAGGATGAAGGAGGGGGCGACGATCAGAGCAAGCTGGAGCCGCTCGAGGGCGTGGCCGGTGCAGCCGAAAAGACCAGTGGCACCCATTGTGGAAGGCTGAGGAGGGAATCGGCAGTAGGGACGAGGGGAGGCGCAGAAAGGGAGCCTGCCTGGGCAGGAGGAAGCAGATTTTATAGCATGGCTGGCGGCTCCCAAAAAAAGTGAGCTCAGGTTGTTGGGCCCCACAGTCTGGGGAGGCGTGCCGTATGACAGTGGTGGCCAGCACGGGCCTCACGGGAGGATAGCCGGATCGATAACGGGTGCGCGAGAGCAAGCAGGCAGCTGGCAGCTCACAGACCCGGCACCCGTGTCGGAGCTGGTGGTGCGGCAGTCGGGACCGGCGGTGGCTTTTCGGGGTGGCGGCCCCTGTCATGTATGGGAAATCCGCTGGGCGCTGCAAGCAATGGGATCCGCTCTGGAGCGAAAAAATCGGGCCGGGCCCAGCAGCGCATGCCAAGCCTGGACAAGCCGGTTAAGCTCAGGACGATTGCGGACAAGCCTCTGCAGCGCGCCAACGGCTGGGCCCCGATTATTAATGAATGCCGACGCACCACCGGTGCCGGTATCGCCATGTGTGGTGAGAATGACTCCCGCTCCCGACTTCACCGCGGCCCGAAGCCGGTCCCTAGCTGGGACGGCCCCTGCTGCGGCGCTGCGCTGCGGGCGGGAAGCCTTCCCCAAACGAGGGCGCGGGAGATCCTGAGTAAAAGAAAGACGTCAAGGGCGCGGGCGAGGTGGAAGTTCCCAGCGGTCGGCCTGGATGACACGGCGGCGATCTCCACAGCGGCTCGTGTCATTGGATGCCTTGACGGCGTTGCATCCATGATCTCTGAAGATGTCCCGTGGGGGTTGAACCGCCGGCTAGCGCGCTCCACCGGGCGTTTTGCGAGCGAGAGCCTGTGCTGCCGTAAAGCGTGCGCAACCCGGGCACGCGACGAAAACGCAACGAAAACAATCCGGAGAGGCCAGGCTTTCCCACGGGGTAGCGTGCGGAGAGGAGATGGCGGAGGCGCAAACGGGGCGAGATCGCGGAGAGACGGGCGTAGCAAGTGGAATGCCTTCAATTTCATGCCAGACCGCGTCCGCAGGCTGCCAGTGAGCGCCGTCGGCCAGCGGAGCGCAGCGGTGCCCACGCAGCCGTCTCGGGGCCGCGCAGCTATCGGCCGACGAAGGGCCCACGACTCGCGCGGTGAGTCTGGCTCTGGCACTGGACTGGGGCGAGAGCGCCCCTCCCTCGTGCTCCAAGCTCCAGCAAGCGCACTGGAGGCAGTCACGGCCATGTCGTCAGTCACGGCACCGGGCAGCCCAACGACACCGCCTCGCACCCACATCCCTGCATCGCGAACCCTTCGCTGCGCCTTGGCAGTTGGCACCCTCCGGCGCGAGCGCCATGCTCGTATGTCGGCTGTCCGCACATCTGCCGGCCGCAGCTTCGCCAGCGCCCGACGCCGCGCCACCTATTACCCGTTCTTTTTTGTGGCGGCTGCAGCTGGCGGCCATCGCAGTGCCTGCTGGTTTGGGATTGCGTCCTCCTGCACGCCTGAGCCGCGTGGGCTGTTCTGCCGCCTTCCACGCATGCGTCAAGGGGACTACACCGCAGGCAATCGGCGCGTGAATCTATACGCAACAGGTGCAACGCCAAGATAATGTCTCAGTCGGCGCTGAACAATAATGCCGCGTCCGCCTGAAGTTCCCTCTGACCGGTGCAGCTCTCGTTTCTGCTGTTCACCAGCATACTGTTCCCGCCCGCAGCAAGCGCTGCAGCTGATGCAGCGGCCAGGAGGGTCTGCGGGTCAGTGTGCGCTCGTAAAGTAACACTCATGCACAGGGCCCCAGTCTTGTCTCCATCAGCGTGAGCCATCTTACGACGCCGCGATAGCACCATCGAATGAGACCCCAGTCATTCCTAATCCACCTGTTTCCAGCTCTCGTCGCCTTCCCTTTGCAGCAGCTCGTCGCTGGTTGTGAACGCGTCATCTCGTCGCTTGCATGCAGACGCTGACAAGTCAATACAGCGAACACTGAGGTCGAGATAAGCAGCGCCCAGCATCTTCTTTCCAAGATGTGGCTGGCTGCTGGGCGTCGCGTGCCTAGCCGGTAGAACACTCCCGCAGCGCCTGCCGCAAAAGCCTCAATCGAGCCAGGCAAGGATGCCAGTCAATATTTTTTTTTCCCTTGCTCCCTGGTTGACTCACTTCGACCCCGCCGCCTCGCAGGCCATCCTCAACTGATGTCTTTCTCTGGAGAGGTGAGTGCTTAACCGTCGCTCTTTCCCGACGCAACTTGCCGCCACCACCGTCGGTTGCCCAATGCTGACATTCCCAACGCCACAGCCGTCACCTACACCTGCCTCGCAGAAATATTGCACCATTTATGTGGGCAGTGGATCCAGTCTCCGGACGTAAAGGTGAGACTTGAAAGCGCGCAACCCCGCCCAGATAATGGATTCAACTACCCATGCAGGAAGAGTGTATCGTCCTCGGTGAACTCCCCCCTCGGCGAGACGACGGATTCGGCAGACATGGCTTGCAGGAACATGCCGCCCAGCAACACCTCGCCTTGGCCGACTTGGCATAAGACAATTGCCGGCCCACCGTCGTCCTTCTACGCAGCTTCCACCCCGTCTCGCCGCATAGCACGGCACGCGGACAGATCCTTCGGCTGGGTCAAGACCGACCCTGAGAGCCCTACAGTTCACCGTTCCCGCAGCGATTATCCCCGCAAGCTCCGCGTTCGAGCCGCGCACCGAACACTATCTCCGCAACACGAGATTTGGAGGGAAAGCAAGAAGACTGCTGCCGCCCGTGTTCGTGAAGCACACTACCAAACCTTCTCCGTGGAGAGCAAGGGTTGCATCCGAGGTCTACAACGCACTCCAAATCCGCAACGCATGCGCACGACGCGATCCTCCTTCGCCTCCGCTGCCGCCCCTTTTGCTTACGCCATCAATTTCCCCCGCCGTGGAGAACCCACGGGGTCGCGTACGTAAGAGGCTACACGACCCGACGAATCATGCCACCGCACCGCTGGAAACGCATACGAATGGAAATGAACGAGGGACGGTTGGGGAAAATCGAACCGCTGTTTGCGAAGGAAGCGGTCTCTCTGCGAGCGGCTCTTGGGGGCGAGAAACAGGTAAGGTTGAGCATTGTCAACGCCAAGGGGACCTCGACGTGGCGTCTCTCGTGACATTTTCTCATCAGTTTCCTCTTTCACCATCTGCCTGTTTCTTGGCAGTCAGCTCTTTGCTTTCTGCCTTCTCTTCGGACTTGATTCTCGCCTTGATTTCTCGAAAACCGAATGCCTCGTCGGCGGCCAACGCCGTCGGGTCCGCTACTCGGCACTAGAAGAAATTTCAACCTTCCTTCTCATGCGGCACGGAACTGCTGCGGCGCGGGTGCGGCGTTGGCAAATCCGACGGAATGGTGGAAGGAAGGAAAGAAATCGACCATGTGCACACGTCGTTCGCGCGCGCCCCCAACTGGCGTCGGAAGCTACCACCGGATTGGTTAGCCGGGGAAACCAGAGAGTCAGGTAGGTTACCAGCTGGGCACGCATACAACTTCGTCACCTTCCAGCAACACGAAAGAAACTTGGCGGGGAGGCGTCGTCGTCCATGTGCCATCACAATTTCCCCCCGCATTGTTGACGTATCCCTTCGTGGTGCGAGTTTTGAAGCAATTTCTTATCTCCGCCCCCACTACTCCGGATTTGGGGTAGAATCAGGCAGAACACTCGCTTCTCGCACAACGGAGCGTGTGATCTCGCCAATAAAATCGCACGATTCTGCCACAACAAAGCCAAACTCCGGAGGCGGTGAACACGGCATCACGAAGGGATGCCTTGTCTTCCCCAGGATGGAGCCGCGCTCCAAACAATGTGTAACAGGATCCGGGGTGTCACACGTCATGACGATCGCTTCTCCCCCTCCTTTTCCCCTGTCCTCGTCCGACGGTCTGCGCGGGGTCTCGCGCTCCTCTTCGCGCAGATCGGCGTTTTCTTCACCTGAGAGAAAATGGGGGATCGTTCGACTGCTGCACGCCAAGGCTTTTCGTTTTCCATGGGGGAGGGGAGAGTGGGGTGGGGGCCACGCGACCAGCAACCAGCAACCCGGTGCAGGGCTACTTGCTCGTGTTGGCCAGAATATTGGAAAAACAGGGCTACTTACTTCCGGCATGATGCGAATGCGGGAAATTCTCCGAGCGGCCGCCAAGAGAAGGAGAGAGAGAGAGAGAGAACGTGCAGCGCCTGGCTGTTTCGGGCAAAGATTTACGAACGCGTCCAGGTGTGACGGTCAGCTCTTCTTCCTTTCGACGAGACAGTAGTGGTAGGTGTGCCGTCACGTGGCGTCGCGTCGCCGTTCACAACGAGACCGGCGGCAATGAAGACGATGGGGCACGTTCGGATCTCCGAGCTTGCAGCGTGCGCGGACTGTGAGTCATCTCCGCATACATTGACGCGCCTGATTGCGAGATTTCGCGCGTGTTGTGGTGGTGGTGGTGGTGGCGTGGTCGCGAGATCTCTCAAAACATTTCCCCGACGATGGTCATATCTCGGGCGTAGAATGTAGGGGAAACCTTTGCTGTGCAAAAGCATCTAATTTTTTCTTTCTATGATTCAGAGGTGTTTCCCAGCTGAGAAACTTTTCTTTAAGCCATGCTTAGCAAATGAGGTGTGGCCGTCCAGGCCAGAGTACTCTTATCGCCGCTCTTGAGAATGCCGTCCGTTGAACGGTACGAAAGGAAAGCAAGATTTACAGGTGACTCGCGAGACCGTACCCATTGCCCGTCGCTCATCTGAGAAAGGAGAAAGGAAGATAAGCCAATTGAAAGAAGAAAAAAATATGAAATAAAAGAGGAAAGAAAAGAGGAAATCGCCGTGACCCCCGGGTCGCTCGTGCATGAGAAAAAGCGAAATAAGCCAGGGAAAAAGAAGAAAAGAGAAAAAGGGAGAAAGGAGAAAAGCCCTCATCATCCTCGGCCAGTCATTGCCAGTGATTCCGTTTGCCGTCCCATTCTCGAATCCAGTCGACGAGACATTGTCAGTTTCAACGGCCACCACCTCTGCCACCTCTGCCACCTCTACCGCCGACACGGCCACCGCCGCCGCCACGGAAGTTGTTATTGCCGCTGCCGTCGATGTTGTTCAAGTACATGCCCGCCATGTGCACCTCCAGCTCGCGCTGCAGCTCCGGCGTCCAGGGCTGGCAGAGCGGCGGGCCCGTGTACAGCGGGTGCTCGGTGTAGCGGTCGCGCGGCAGCGCCGCCTGGCGGGCGTTCCACTCGGCGTACGTCATGTTGGCGCGGACGACGGACCCGTCGAGGGCGCCGAAGGTGCCGTTGCCGCGGCCGCGGCCGGGGCGGGAGGGGTGGTGGAGCTGCGGAAATGTGTTGGTGCTGGGGTTGTTGTTGTTGTTGTTGTTGTAGCGATTGATGTTGTGGTGGTGGTGAATGACTGACGATGAAGACAATGGTACGCTGGTGTAGGGACGGGGCAGTGGTGTGTTGCTGGGGATCCAGGACGGGGTGCCGACGGTGGGGCTGGACTGGTATGGGTGGTAACGGTAGCCGACGACGGGGCCGATGGGAGTGCGGGGGGGCAGTTGGGCGGAGAACGGGGAATACGGCCGCGGGCGCTGCTGTTCAGCTGGCTGAGCAATGGGCTGGGGCGTTGGCGAACGCGGATGGGTGAAGGGCATGGGGGTTGGAGCCTTGGTAGCAACAGCGTATCGAGCGAAGGCGGCCGGGACTTTGCGCATGCGGCGCGTGGACGGGGTGATCTGGTCGTGGGATTCCTGGGTGTCGCCGCTGTCGGTGTTATTCTTGTCGTTTTCGTTTTCCTTGCGGTCGTTGTTGTTAGTGTGGATGCTGGGCGTGGCCTCACTTCCGGGAGAGATGTTTTGGTTGCGAAGCGAGGAGTTTGCCGGAGCTGACGGAGATGACGGCTGGCGCTCTACAGTGGACGGCCTCCGGGGGTCTTCTGGGTTGTATGAGTAGTAACTGGGGGCTCTGAAGCGAATTAGGGAGGACAATATAGAGAGATTTTTTGCAGCACTTACGGACTGTCTCCAGATTCAGGTTGACATGATCCTCATTATTGATCAATACTAGCGAAGTGAGTCAGCATCGTCGGATCTCTTGAAAGTACCAGAGGTAAGAAGGTCGCTTACCTTCAACGAGGCCATTCTCAGTGACCATCCAGACCTTGACAGTAGCGGGGTTGGTCGCGAACGACACGCGGAATCCGGCGTTGACCCAGTCCTGAGCCACGGGCGGCACAAGAATGCCCCAGACCGGAAGGACAATGTCCTGCGCCGCTTCACCCGTGATTGTTGGGGCCTCGGAGGCGGACGAGTGAGCGGGAGAGCTGTTGGTGGGCGCCATTGCACTGGGTAGGGTTGACGGAAAGAGGAGGAGGTGGAAGGATGAGGTTGAAGGAATGGAGCGGCGGAAGAGAGAAAGGTATCTTATAGTGACGGTTACCACGTGATAGATCCCTGGCGGGTGCTGCATATGCTGAGCTTGGCAGGAACGCGGTGGACGCGTGGTGAGCTGAAGTAAAGTGAGAAATGGATGTTTGTATGCTGGAAGAAGCTTCACGTGTTCCAAACTGCCTCACTTCAACACAGCCATTCGCGCGAACATGAATGTCATCCAAACGCTTGATACATAACAAGAAATTTTGCCAGAGATGCCTTGTTTGCTCAAATTCGACAGGATTGCTATCATGTTTCCTCGTATCATTGGCCGTAGAGCAGCTCGATTTTCGTTTAGCAGCTTCCGAATTCTACGCCCGCTTCGGCGCAACCCTTAAACATCTTGTTCCATCACTGCACTCATTCCGATCCATGTCGCTACCAGACCCTACGCCGTGGCCGCCGGCCGCCTTCTGCACTGCGCCAGCGTCGTTGATCTTGTTCGTAGATAGGGTCAATCGAAATCTCTGGCTTTGACTCCTCGTCTCAGCTGCATCACCACAACCTGACATGTGCTAGACTACATAGGACAGCTCAGAATTGTAGTCGCTGCCACTCGATGGCATCATTCTGAAGCGTAGGGCGGGCAAGCGGCGGCGATGGACGGTGAAGCGCTGTTCTCGCAAAGGCTCCCGTCCGCTGGACAATGACGTAGATCTCCGAACAATCAATCCGCCTGAATCTTGCTTGATCGCATGCTCTCTCTCATTGTTCCAGCTCGCTGTCCAACAATCCTCACGGAGATGGTCACGTTAGCTCATTAACTGTACGACAACAAGGCAGACAAAGGCCAGTGAGAAACATCATGCGCAAAGACGGGTCTGTGGCTCTGAGCAATTGTATTGAGCAGCTATGGAGCTCTACAGGCCCTGACTCGGTGTATGAACCGCTCGCATCCGCCAGCTTTTCCTATCCCGCTTGTCCGTAGGTGTCAGAAAGCTCTTGGTCGGCCGTGCCTCCAGGTCTGCGCAGCCGGTAAGATTGGTTCCCTCCGGTGGGTGCTTAGGGAGAGACTCACAATGAAGGCTGGCATTATTCTGGTACAGGAGCTAGACGACGTTCGGATAACGTAAAGCGATGATCGACTTGGCCGTGGCGTCCTTCCTGGACGTGATGGCGGACCTGGCGAGGGCGAACACGATGAAAGCAACGTGGGCGGCAATGAGAGCCAAGAGCGCGGCTGCGATGGAGAGGGGAAACGCGGTTGAAAGCTTCATGACGCTCGCGGCTGTGATGTTGGTGGGTCGGCCGAAATGCGCAAGATCTTGTAGGTACCAAGGGAAGCGGGTGACGAGGCTGCGCCGCTTCCTGCCCCGCGCCAGCTTTTGGAAGACGCGACTGATATTGCGACACTCGCCACCTGCCTGTCCCACATAAATTTTGCGCCGCTTCCACCACACTCCAACTTCTCTGTCAACCCAGCGGCATGGATTCTGGTTTGCATTTTGCAACCCTTTGACTGCACTCATGCCTATCGACCCAGGTTTCGAGCACACGCAAAGAGCTCCTCATCCAATGTCACCTTTGCGGAGCGTCAACGAGCTTTCGGTCTCACCCACGCTCTCAAATCTCCGATCTGAAGACGGTACGCTCATTACTGTGTTGCCCCAAAGTCCTTTGGCTGAATGTTTCGCACAGGCGCCCCCGGTACCACTCATGTCCGACCGAGCCTCTCCTCACTTCCCGTCGAGCTTCGGCTGATGATATACGGCCACCACCTCAAGAGCCTTGGACTCAGTATGTGTCCTATCTTGCCTCGTGCGTCAGACGGCGTCGAGCTTCACTTTCCCGCCCTCGGTCAGATCAACAGGAAGTTGCGGATGGAGTTTATGCCGTACTACGTCCAAAGGGCGCCTTGGCGGATTGAACTGTCGCCTAGAGGTCTTTCCCGTTTTCGTCGCTGGATCAAGATTCTTGGTGCTCATTCTTGCCACTTGCGGCGGTTGCGCCCGCATGGCGAGAGGGGAAACTTCGTCATACGCATCAGCCTCATTCCGGGAGAGCAATACGGTTACTTTCACTTGATTCCTAACTACGCCTGGGTCTTTTTTAACCAGGGCTGGCTCAGAGACTACATCAGGCAACAGATTATTGTTCCCCTGGCTAGAAAGATCGAAAGAGGCACCTTCAAGGGAAATCATGTGATCGCCGCCATAGAACAGCTACTTGAAGACAATCCTGGGCTGCACCGAACAACATGCTATACGGCGATTTGGTGGACTTGAGAGAAGACTGTTGGCACATGTGGGGACGCTCGCGCAGCTGCCTAGCACATTGGGTGTCTGGTCACGGATCTCGAGCTCCAGTCAGTTTTGAGGAGTGTTTTGGTCACTAGGAAGATTCCAGCTTGGTCAGAAGCCATGGAAACAGGTGTGGGGAAGGGGTTCGAGGGACAGAAAATTTCAGAAAGGTAATTAGGCTCATAACGCTTTCTTGTCCCTGATTATCGAATGAGCAAATTGCAGAACAAGCATGGGCTCGGTGAAATGACGCCACAGCGGGTAACAAAAGAAATTTCCCGCCCGCATCATCATATATAGTTGAATACAATATGCGGACGTAAATTTGCATACATTCACGTCCGCATATTGTATTCAACTACCCATCCCATGTAGAAGTTTTCTATGAGGCAGATGTGGGTGGGTAGTTTCTTTCGTCACCCGCTGTGACACGCTCGTGAGTATGCCAACAAAGCTCAAAAACAAAGTGTCCAGGCGATCCTACGCCAAAGCTCGTAACTTTTTCATCAAAGACGGTTTAAATTTGACCTTGAGATTTAAGAGTCTGAATTGAAAAGTCGAGCGAGATAAGAAAGCAATCCCTTAAGACGCCATGACTGTGATTTAAGTTTCTGTGGTTGTAATTTGTTTCACGTTCTCTGTGATTCCTCGTACGGCCAGACGAGATTGGATACGCCTGGTTGTTGGCCATGACGGGAGCCTGCTTTGTATTCGCCTTTGTTTTAATCGGGTAAGGCGCATCCTCCAGCCGTACTGCAGCCTGAAGCACGCCGATCCTATTGATCCTTACTTCTAAGAACGTACAACACTGCAATGATTTAAATACAGGCTAGTGACCCATATGGAATGCTCAGACATTGTCCAGCCTACGCTTACCCAACCAGTAAGCCCCTTTTCGGTACCCAATGCTCTCCCCAAGACTTCTGACAGACAAGAAGAATGACCACTATGGACGCTCCTACTACGACTACAGCAGCGACGAGATGCCGGCCTCGGGTACCATTTTTTGACCTTCCGGCCGAAGTGCGCAACATGATCTACCAGCATCTGGTCTCGGATTTCTGCCACTTCTGGGCTGTCACGTACCTCACTTCGCTCCCCGGCCACTTCTTCGCCAGTGCTCGGATGCGCGACGAAGTCCTCTCCATGCTCATGTCCCGCATCATCTGGCGCATCGATATATACAGTGCCGATGACCTCCGCGACAATATGCGACGGATCCGGTGCACCGGCGATATTGCCATGACCTTCGTGGAACGGGCCTGGGTCGACATCCTACGGCCCGAAACCGGCTGTTGGGAGTCGTTTCCCATCGACTTGAAGGAGGACGGGCCACAGCTGTACCAATCCGACAAGCCAGGCTGGATTTGGCAAAGATGCGGACTACTTTTCCGGCCGAGAAGGATCAAACTCGCACGTCTGGCTTCTGAAGAGCTGAATGGTCTGAAAAGAAGGAATGTACTCACGGCGGAGCTTTGGGCACATACTTTGCAGACTTTGTATGAGCTCTATGATGATGATGATGATGAGCTTTGTGATGGTGGTTCTGAACGGAGCGAGAGTTAAGAGATGCATCCAGACAAAGGATTCAGCTACCTGCATATATAGGAAGAGTGGCGGTATCGTCGATGAGGCTCACAGCTGTGAAGGTACCTTGGCTTCCCTAACACACTATTCGCAAAATGGTGGTTTCGAGCATGGTCTTCCCCTTCGAAGAAAAACAAACATTCACGTATTGTTCGGCCGTGGTCCCTTCATGTACTTCACGCAATTATTTGCGTAAGATGTTTAACATGGCTGTAAAGGCTCCGTAAAAGCCAAGAGTTGGACTTTCATCCTAATGTTGCACTTGACCCGAGCAGTGTAACTGTGTATACAATCCGTGCCCACTCCCTGGTACCACCTTTTTATTCCACAACTATCTTGTCTTATATACTGAACATAATCATGTACCGCCTAATGTAAGTGCAGACCGGGTATGTCTACGCCAAGCATGTTGGGTGCATGGCAAGTGTTATGGCACTCACGGTATAGTGTGCGCTGCACCGGAGGAGAAGGGCTTGCGGTGTGTTATGGCCCACGTCATACGCCCACGTAGGAATACTATGAGGTGGGATCCCAGATGCAACATTGTTAAAATAGAACTCCACTGTTCTACCCATGTTCACCTGTTATAAAAACCTCCATCCTCTCTCCATCCAGCTCTTCCTTTTACACTACACAGCAAGCTAACGGTAAACGGGCATCATATTTACTTTCACCTCATCAACTTTGTCTAAAACAGCAACAGTTGCACGGGAAAGCAATGGTCAATTCCAAGGAAACCGAATTCAAGCCTGACCACTCTGCTGGAGACGAGATGCCGGCTTCAAACCCAGAGCTGCCGGATGACACTACGGAGTGCACTTCAGAGGAGTGCACTTCAGAGCGTGCTGCAATCCGATCAAGGCACCAGCACCTGCCCATCTTCGAGCTTCCTGGCGAAGTCAGGAACATGATCTACAGTTACGTCGTTGACAAAAGCTGGCACAACACTACGTGGAGTGTCGGCGGTCCTCTCCCCAGCTACGTAAGGGTCAACCGCCAAATGCGTGCGGAAATGCTGCCAATCTACTATGGTCGACTTAACGTCACCATGGACTTGGATAGGCAAGAGCGGTGGGAAGATGCCCGAAGGTGGCTACTGGCTGTTGGGGATTCTGTGAGGTGGTTAGGAAATGTCACCATCATCGTCGCCGACCCAGCTCACTCATGGGGTGTTATAACCTTCACGATAGCGACTAGTGTTGGAGACATTAACTATGGTTTCAGGTCTAAGTTTCGATCCCCATACACCACTACCGGAGAGGCAGACATACTGGACCACTACTCGTATTGGCTGTACGAGGATATAAGGACCCTGAAGGATGTCGGCGTCCTCAATGCGAGGAACCTGATTGCACTTCTCTCCGCCTTCTACAGCACGTTTCGGGCTATAAGTAGGCAGGCCAGGGCAACAGCGGGTCTCCCAGCCCTGAACAACTGATGCACTCGTCCAGTGTGTACCACCATGAAGCACAGCAGGCAAGGAGAGAAAGAGATGACTCGATGGGGGATACCTTAGTCAGTATTAGCATAGTCAGTCAAAATATTCATATGTACTACAACATTATTGCTACCAGACATGCAGAGTGGAAGGAAACTTGTATTCGGCGAATGCGACGAGACAAGCGTGCCGACGACTTCTTCAGCTCCTCAAGCCTATGGAAAGGCGTTGAAATACTGAAGAAATTGACCTCGTACCTATACGTGAACACGAAACTTCTTCACGTTACAGCAACGAAGCAGATATCAGCTGTACATACACTCTTGGTGTTGAAATTGAGAATGCGGTGCAGCACTTGGGTTGCTAGCGGGCCCTATTAGCAGAATTGCTCCGTTTCTATTCTCTGTTCGTGTGCAATATATACTGTTTTCTTTGTTTTTCCTTGTCCTTTTTTTTTTTTTTTCGATGCTCCATGCGCATGCATCAAAGCGGCAACGAGTTTCAGTGCCGCCTGTGACCGCGACTTTCGGAAACGACCCGCGATTCATTAACATCAACTCTTTCCGATTCCCCGAATAACGTGTCGCTCAAGCAACGTGCCTGGACTCGAGCCAAGTCTCGAACACTATGTGATTTCGGACTACAAAACAACTGCCAGCCGTGAACTCAAAGATGGATCCATGCACAAACGGCCTCGCCCGCTCCATACCGAGCAACCTCATGTCCCTGCCGCGCGAGCTGCGCGATAAGATCTATGACTTCACGACCAAGCCTTCCTGCACGCGAAACGCCAGGCACAGCCCACTCCCTCTGCCCGTCACCTGCTTCATCAACAAGCAAATGCGAAGCGAAGCCTTGGCGCACCACCTCGCCGAGGTGCGTTGGGAGTTCGATACCAGGAAGGCTCCGTACGGCAAGGGACAAATGGGCCTTTTCAAAGCTTGGCTGGCCGCTCTCGGGGATGATGCCAGGCGTCTCGCGCGCTTCAAGTTGATCTGCCGGCTGAAGATGTACAGGTGGGAGGTGTACATCAGCCTTGTCGCCGACGGAGAGCCGAACGGTGCGCGCAACGTCGACGTTGATGAGAGAGACGGGCGCGGCCTGTGGACCGGTGCTGCTGGAATCGTGACCGTTGAACGCGAGGGAAGGACGCGCTATCAAGCCATGTTCCCCGGCTACAGGCCTGTTGTCTGGCGAATGCCTGATGTAAGCTGTGTACTGTTCTTGCGGCTGCTGCTGGGGACGTCTCAAAGCTGACGCATGTGCAGCCCGAGTCGAACAGCTCCACGAGCAATGCGAAGAATCTACAAGAAGAGATAAATGAGTATATCGAAGAGGCCACGATCAAGCCACTGGCGCAAAAACGTTGGGGCGGGGCGTTGACTGGCGAGGACATTAGCGATGCCATC
Organism: Diplodia sapinea; assembly: GCA_023087385.1. Classification (NCBI taxonomy): domain Eukaryota; kingdom Fungi; phylum Ascomycota; class Dothideomycetes; order Botryosphaeriales; family Botryosphaeriaceae; genus Diplodia; species Diplodia sapinea. Next base: position 21,683 of record JAJMYO010000060.1, on the reverse strand, counting down.
GAGGGGCTTCTTGCTCACGAGTGGAGATGTTGTTAAGAAGTGAGGGAGACAGACGGTAGCTTCCCGGGCTTGCTGCCTTCCCACAGACTGGTTTGCACAGAGCTACCATCTTTTCGTCGACGCGATCAAACCCGAAAGATTCAACCAAAGCAATCTTTCCGCTCTCATGGGCACGGGCCATCAGCATCCTACGCTGCAACTGCGCCTCGTCCTGAAGGAACCGGCCAAGGCACGCAGCGTCATCAAGATAGAAACGCAATCCATTCTTTGTGTTTGAAATCCGTTCGAGCTCTGTTTGCATTGATTGGGACTGAACGGCGAGGTGGCACGAGGAATGGACGTGTTGGAGAATGTTCAGGCCAGCTATGTCTCGCGAAGCCTTGTGGAAGCCGAGCTTGCCGGATAGCCGCATGGTGCGCCTGTAGTGGCTTGGGAGCTCCACAGTGTGGGGAGATACCGCGCATGCTGGTGGGATGATGCTGCCTTGGGAGCCGGGAGCGATTGGCGGGGCGAGGGCAGCGTGGCAGCGCGAGCTCAGGCTGGCTGGCTGTGCTGCAGGTCACGGCACAGACAAACAATATTGATGAGTGTGGCGCAGAGGCAGGCAGGCGGCAGTGACGCGCAGGGTGACGCCTTGGCCGCTTTGGGCAGGGGTGAGGGGCTCAGCTCGGGCGTCAGCATCTGCTCCCTCCCCACGCAACATATATTGCGTACCTCCACCTACGCAACCTTCTAGAACCCGACGACTTCTCAATTGTCTCGTCGGCCTCTACCCCCACACCAGCCTCTACTCTTCGAACATGGGTGTAAGTGCAGTCCACGCCGCGCGCGCGGCGCCACCGGAAGCTCGCGCGAGCTCGAGCTGCCCCTCGTTACCCCGCTGTGAGGTCATACCATCAGGCTGACGCGAATTCTGCCTTTCAGCTCGCATCCAAGCTCGCTGCTGCCGGCCCTCCGCCTGGAGCGCCCGCCGGCAACTATGGTCCGCCCGGCGGCCAGCAGCCTGGCGGCGCATACGTGAGTCGCCCCGCTGCGCTCCTGCCCGAAAGGCTGCGCTGCGCCTTGTGCGACACGTACGCTAACCCAGTTGCAAGCCCGGTGCGCAATCGTACCAACCCTTCAACCCTGGTGCGCCCGGCGGTGCTGCACCTCCTCAAGTAAGCGTCCCGTGAGCCCTTTTTCGTTGCCCCTCCACGCCTTTCTTCGTCATCGCTCGGCCCGGAGCCCTGGTTGCGACTCATCCACCTAAACAATCCGCACACCTCGCTACCGCCGGACACCACTCTCTCTGGGACCTCCTCGCCGGTGAACCTTGACGTCGCGCTCCTCTGCGATCCATCGCACCATGTCTTACCAGGCATATCGCGGTGCCTACGGCGCGCCCCAGCAGCCGCCGTACCCACAACAAGCGCCGCAGCCTGGATACAATCCTAACGCCTACGCGCCACAGTCTCCCGCCCAACCCTACCAAGGCTACGGCTCCCCTCCTCCAGCCTCGCCCTACACTCAAGCCCCGCCGCAATCCCCCTTCGGCCAGCAGCCGTCAACGCCGTTTGGTCAGCAACAGGGCGGCTACAGCAGGCCGCCCCCTCCTCCGCCGCCGTCTAGTCGGCCTGGCCTTGCGGCTGCTACTGGCAACGCGCCTACGCCACAGCCCGGCTACGGACAGCCACCGCAACCTTATGGGCAGTCCCCGCAACAATACGGACAACCCCAACAGCCATACGGACAACCCGCTCAAATGTTTGGACAACCTCAGCAACCATTTGGGCAACAACAGTTCGGACAACAGGCGTACGGTCAGCAGGCGCCTCATCAACCATATGGACAACCGCAATACAATCAGGGCTCGGGCTATGGTGGATATGTTCGTCGGGCGCATACACGTTTTACTCAATTGAAGTATATATACTAACGGATCGTTGTATTAGGGCGGTCCCCCTCCCGGCCAGCCTCAGTACGGCGCGCCTCCCCAGGGTGGCGCTCCCCCGCCAGGCCCCGCGAACCCCGCGCAGGTCCAGGGTTACAAGCAGACTCTCATGAGCGCTGTCCAGGAGAACAACCTCCAGAACTTTTACCCGCCCAACTCGCCTGCTCTTGACCAGATTGCCCAACGTGCCTCTCACCAGATCGCCCAGCTCTGCCAGCGCTGGCGCCTGCCCCAGGAGATTGGCAATGACGTTGTCAAGCTCGGCTTGTTTGACATTGTCCTCTACATCGACGACTCGGGTTCCATGCAGTTCGAGGAGAACGGCGAGCGCATCAAGGATCTCCGGCTCATTCTGGAGCGCGTTGCCTACGCCGCTACCCTGTTCGACGACGACGGCATTTCTGTCCGCTTCATGAACTCTCTTCCTCCTCCGCAGGTTACCGAGCACATCAAGACTGAGCAGCAGATCGAGCAGCTCATGTCCCAGATTCAATTCAAGGGCCTCACTCCCATGGGTTCGCACTTGAAGGAGCGCGTCTTGGATGAAGTCCTCCGCAACGCACGTGGTGGTCAGCTCCGCAAGCCCGTGCTCGTCATTACCATCACAGACGGTCAGCCTGCTGGCGAACCCCAGAACGCCGTTTTCGAGGCCATCAGGAACACCACCTCCGAGCTTAGCCGTATGCCCCAGTACGGTCCCGGTGCCGTTCAATTCCAGTTCGCTCAGGTTGGCAACGATGAGAAGGCCCGTGAGTTCCTGTCGAAGCTTGACCAGGATCCTCAGGTGGGCTCGCTGGTTGACTGCACCTCGAACTACGAGAACGAGTCAGCAGAGATGGCTAGGTCCAACCCTCCTGTCGACCTGACTCCTGAGCTCTGGCTCGTGAAGCTCCTGCTTGGTGCCATTGACAACTCTTACGACCGCAAGGATGAGAGTGCCGGCGGTGGCGCTCCTCCAGGCGGCTATGGTGGTCCTCCCGGCGGCCAGTATGGTGGTCCTCCTCAAGGCTATGGTGCCCCGCCTCCTGTAAGTTAATTTGTCAAGTATTCACATGATGTCCGCTAATATGTCACGATAGGGCCAGTACGGTCAGCCTCCCCAAGGCTACCCCCCTCAGGGCGGTTACGGTGGCCCCCCTCCAGGCCAGTACGGTGCTCCTCCGCCTGGCCAGGGCGGTTACGGCCGTCCGCCGCCCGGCCCGCCGCCGGGTCAGGGCGGTTACCCTCCCAGGTACTAAACTGAGCACTGGGTGGCTTTATGGGTGACAGGCTTTTTCCTTTGCGGCCTGGGCCAGAGACCATTTCTTTTCATCGGTTGCGACTTGTGCCACTCTCGAGTTGGCATTGATACGGACTTCTTTTGCCCACTCGAAGATTGATTTCCCCCATCCGTCCTTGATTCAAGGCAAGATGCTTATTTCAATGAAATGAGAAGATTGTGCATATGACAAATTCCTAATCCCCATCCAATTGATACACTGAATGCGCGAAGTGACCGACTTTCTTCGGACTCAATTGCCAGACCGTTATCTTACTACCCGAAGCAACGACAGGTCAATTTTGACATACCATGTTAGACCCCAAATGCATCCGACCCTCAAATGCATGTTACAGCTCTGTCAGCTATCTCCGGCCTTCTCATTGGTGCGCGATTAGGAAAGAAATTAAAGAAACTTAGTCTGCCGTCCGAGCGCTATGATTGGATGTATCATGTAACATGCATTTGAGGGTCTGATACGGGTAGTAGGTAAGTTTCTGGCCTCTCTGCAACTCCAAGTCGAGCCTTCTCTTCCCGTTGTCCTCGACAAGCTGTTGGCATCGTTCAGGCTGGCATGACAACCCTAGCGCGCCAGCGGCGGCGCAATCCGCTATGGGGGCCAACAACCAATGGGGAGCGCCAACCATGACCATCACCAGCATTCTTGCTCTTTCTCTTTCCAAGTTAGTGTCGAATCGCCCCTGCAAAGCCCGAGCCAATCAAACAGAAATTGGAATAAATATCCAAACACGGCACGTACCCCACCTCAATTTCATGCGCGTTTCACCGTCGTCTTATTTTCTTCCGTACGCGATGGGCTTGGGCTTGGGCTGGGCTGGCTAGGTGCATGGTGCTTTTTGCTTTCTTTTTACCGCGCGCTTGTGTTCCGCTTTCCCGCGTCTTTTTTTGTCTAACGAGACTACTGCATCGATCGATTCCGTCAGTGCAAATCGCGCGATCAACGGCGGGAAAGTCAAATTGTGAAACAGAAATTCTATTTCTATGATTGTTATTACACAAAACGTTTGACGATTACAAAACTTTACATCCAAGGCGGGGGCATTCTTCGTCCTCCCGAGAAGAAGAAGCGGGCGAGAGCGGATGAGAACATCCCGACAGCACAAGCCCCTTCTTGTGATATTCAATTACCTGTATTATAAGATGTGTATGGCGGAATTCTTTGTTTTTCATAAGGGACAGCAAGAAAAAAAAAAAAGGTAGGAGAGAGCCGGAAGATGAAAGGACGGAAAGTGCTCTCGTTACGAGGTGATCACGCCGTAAAGAAAACACCGTTTCCGCGATTCTATTCGTTTTATGAATCCCGGGGGTTCAATCAATCAATCAATCAGTCCATCGTGAAATCATATTTCGTGCTTTGCTGCTTCTGATAGAAGAAGAAGTGAGTCAAAGAAGAAAAGAAGCAGCAGCATTACAGAGCAATAACATATTTTTCCCGTTCAAAGCAAAAGACACTTTCGAAAAGGTCACCGGGGTGGTTTGCTTCATCCGTTAAATAGTGGTGGTTGTTTCGTGACCGGCTGCTATTTCAAATGCGCCCTTAGTCACTGTATGGTGGTAGTACAGGCGTGTGCATCCGTCATGAACACATGCTACAATGTTTTTTCTCCTGTTCTTTTCTTTTTCTTTTCTTTATCTCTTTTGTCCGAGAGCGCTAGATTACCGCGCGGGCAGCGTGGCCCGCATGCCGCTGGTAGCACTTGAGCCGGACACGACTCTCGATCCGGGAACTGATGCACCTGGTACCGGGGCTGGGGCTGGGGCTGAACCGTCGGCGCCGCGGCGGGCCATTTCTGCCTCCTTGCGCCTGGCGAGCAGGCTCTTGAAGGCGCCGAGCCATTGCGTCATGTCCTCTTCGTTGGGGGCGCAGAAGCGGTAGTTGCGTTGGTCGGTGATGAGCTGCATGCAGAAGCGCTTGGTCTTGGACATGGGATCGATCTCGACAGCATTGAGGATATTGTTGAAGGGGATGATCAGATTGGCGGAATATTCCTGGCCTGGTTTAGGATCATGCGGCTTCATCTAGAGAATCGGGGGTGAAGGGGGCCAGCTTACATCTTCGTTCTTGTAGAGGCCGAGTGACTTGGGGCGCAGCACACCCCAAAGCTTCTTCCACTGCCTGACGCCGCCTTTCGACTTGAGAATGTACAGCCAGCCTTGAAAGACGACGCGTTCATTGTCTGGTTTCTTTCCAACACTGCTGGTTTCAGGGCTGGCGCCAGCGTTGCTCACCTGGCTCACATTTCGGCCCAGGCTCGGACGTCCGCTGATGGAGCTCTCGTACCCAGCGGTATTCCCGTCATTCGGCTGGGAAAAGGACAGAGTGGACTCGCGGAATCCAGACGGGACCGGGGTATCGGAGTAGTCGGAAAAGGAAGCCTGTTCGTTGCCCGAGTATGCAAAGGTATGCGAGGTGCGTCTTGCGCTGTGCAGATCTTCTGGGCGCATCGAACTCGGGGGCCGTGCGAGACCTTCGCCCTCGGACGAGCTCGACAAGAGCTGCTCGCGTATCTTCCGCTCCGAGCTGCGGTTCCGGCCGCCAAAGGACTTGCCTGCTCCGCTTCCGCTCGGGCTCGCCAGTATCATCTCCTCTTCCTCCTCGTCGATGCGCGACTCGCGCCGGATGAGCTCCACCCAAGCTTGCGCATCTTTGTCGGACAGCGCGGCGAGATGGTAGTTGCGCGAAGGAGAGAAAAGCCCGAAGACGTGCTTGGCTTTCTTGGAACCGTCGCGCTGGCGTGCGACGGCGGTGAGCTCGTTGAGGGAGATTTGGTGACGAAGGCGCGTCTCGTCGCGATCCTTGTAGATGGAGAGGGTGTGCGGGCGAAGCACTATGTAGACGGTCTTCCAGGTCTAGGAAAGCGTGTGTTAGCGGCCTTGGTGTTCCTTATCTCGCTGGCGTGTGGGCGTGCGAACCTTGGTCTTCCTCGTGCGCTTCAGCAGCTCGCCCGACTTGAGCACACGGTCGAACTCGAAGCTGCCGTTCTGATTGACGGGCGAGAAGACGCCCAGGCCCAGGTCTCCTTTCCGCGTGGCCTCGTCGGGCGGCGGAGGTGTCCCGGTTCGAATGCGCATGGGAGCGGCGGCGTGCGAAGGGATGTTCTGGGGCGCGGTAGCGGGGGCTACGTCGGCCATTGCGGGCGTTCAGAAGACGGGGAGTGGTTGAGGCGCGGATGTGTGATTTCGGAGGGAGCGCAGGCGGCTACGGGGCATGCGTTGTCACGGAGCTTGAGTCTGTTTGAAGCTTGTCGAATGCGGAGATGGTGCCAGGGGTGCGACGGAAGGCATGAGCGGCGCGCTTTCACGGGGCGCGGCGTGATCTAGCCTGGAGTCGCAGTGCAAGGCGCGGGCAACGGGCAGCGGGCAAGCGTGGTCTTTGGCAACGGCGTTGGCGGTCACGAAGTCGTGGGCTGCGTTGTCTTGTTAGGGGCTAGCGAGGTGCATGAGACGGGAACCTAACTTAGTGCCTAGTGACGGCATCGCGCACTGACGCATCATGAGCCATAGGTCCACCCGCCACACCACCAAGCGGGGCGCAACAACATTTCTCTCCGCCGCTCTCAAAACTCCATCTTTGCGCGCGCTCCCGGCCCGTCGCGTTGCGCTCCCACCCACACCCCTCCGCCCACCCGATCGGTTTCCGCAAACACCGGCGCCTGCAGCATCATGCCTGTCGTCGGCGCAGAGAAGCTCGTGGAGCTGCAGCAAGCCCACGATGGAATCCGCAATGTGCGCCGCTCCATGTGCCATTTTCACCGCGCTTGCTGACACTACGTTTTAGATCTGCATCCTCGCCCACGTCGTACGCTGTTCCTGCCCGCTACCCCCACCTGCGCGACCCCCAGAACGAGCCCGAGCAGCCCACTGACAAACCTGAGGCTTGAAAGGACCACGGCAAGACCTCGCTCACGGACGCCCTGATCGCCACCAATGGCATCATATCGCCTAAACTCGCCGGCAAGATCCGCTATCTGGATTCGCGCCCGGACGAGCAGTTGCGCGGCATCACCATGGAGTCGTCCGCCATTTCCCTCTATTTTTCGTTGATGCGCCGCTCCGCCCCCGACGCCGAGCCGGTGCGCCAGGAGAACCTGATCAACCTGATAGACTCGCCGGGCCACATTGACTTCAGCAGCGAGGTGTCGACAGCCTCGAGGCTCTGCGACGGCGCAGTGGTTTTGGTAGATGCGGTCGAAGGAGTGTGCAGCCAGACCGTGACGGTCCTGCGCCAAACGTGGGTCGAGAAGCTGAAGCCTCTCCTCGTAATCAACAAGATGGATCGCCTGATCACGGAGCTGAAGATGAGCCCTGGCGAAGCGTACACCCATCTGAGTAAGTTGCTAGAACAAGTCAACGCTGTCATGGGCAGCTTTTTCCAAGGCGAGCGCATGGAAGACGATTTGAAGTGGAGAGAAAAGATGGACGAGCGCATCAGCGCCAAGGCAAAGGAACGTACCGACACGGTCGATGGCGACGACCTGCCCAGTGAAGTCACCGCCGATTACGAAGAAAAGGATGACGAAGACATTTACTTTGCACCCGAGAAGAACAACGTTATTTTCAGCAGTGCCATTGACGGTTGGGCATTCACGGTCAAGCAGTTCGCTGCCCTGTATGAACGGAAGCTCGGCATCAAACGCTCGGCACTGGAAAAGGTCCTTTGGGGAGACTTCTATCTCGATCCCAAGACAAAGAAGGTCCTAGGGTCGAAGCACTTGAAGGGTAGAGCGCTCAAGCCCATCTTCGTGCAGTTGGTCCTGGAGCAAATTTGGGCAGTCTATGAAGCCACAACAGGCGGCAACAATGGGAAGGGGTGCGTGGATCTCCTTTTCTCCTTTCTCACCCGTGCTTGTTGTATAGGTTCCTATAGCGAAATCAGAAGCTTATTGTTCCGTCGCATGCAGAGATCCCGCAATGGTTGAGAAGATCATGAAAGGCCTTAACCTCACCCTTCCTCCCCACATGCTGCGCTCCCGAGACCCTCGAACGCTCCTCATGGCTCTCTTCGCGGCCTGGTTACCGCTTTCGACCGCTGTTCTGGTCTCTGTTATCGAGCATCTTCCGTCGCCCCCCGCTGCCCAAGCAGCACGGATGAAGGAGCTCGTCAAGCAATCGCCTGGAGCAGAGCACGTGGACCCTAAGATCCAGGACGCGATGGCCAATTTTAAGAAGGAGAAGGAGGCACCTGTTGTTGCGTACGTCAGCAAGATGGTCTCCGTGCCAGAGAGCGAGCTGCCGGAGAACAAGCGCCGTGGAGGCGGCAGCCTCAGCGCAGAAGAAGCCCGGGAACTCGCTCGAAAGAAGCGCGCCGAGTTCGCACGCGCGCAAGCTCTCCAGGGCGGCGCCGACGACGACGAGGTAAGCAGCATAACCCAGGCCTTCGGTGCCACGGCCGTCATCAGCGAGGAAGGGCCGCAGGACGCTGAGGGCGGGGAGGCAAAGGAGCAGGAGGCCGACCCGGAGCACCTCATCGGCTTCGCGCGCATCTACTCGGGCACGCTCAACGTCGGGGACGAGATCTACGTGCTGCCTCCCAAGTACACGGCGGCGGCGCCCCACGCCAGCCCGGAGCCGCAGAAAGTGACCATCACGGCGCTCTACCTGCTCATGGGCCGCGGCCTCGAGCCGCTGACGACGGTGCCGGCGGGCTGCGTCTTCGGCATCGGCGGGCTGGCCGGGCATGTGCTGAAAAGCGGCACCATCTGCAGCCAGCTCGAGGGCGGCGTCAACCTGGCGGGCGTGAATCTCGGCTCGCACCCCATCGTGCGCGTGGCGCTGGAGCCCGAGAACCCGGGCGACCTGGGCAAGATGGTGGCGGGCCTGAAGCTGCTGGTCCAGAGCGACCCTTGCGTGCAGTACGAGGTCCTGGAGAGCGGCGAGCACGTCATCCTCACGGCCGGCGAGCTGCATCTGGAGCGCTGCCTGAAGGACTTGAGAGAGCGCTTCGCGCGCTGCGAGATCCAGGCCGGCGCTCCCATCGTGCCGTACCGCGAGAGCATCGTCGCCGCCGCGGAGATGAACCCGCCGCAGAATAAGGAGCTGCCTAGAGGCACGGTCATCGCTGTCGCTCCAAGCAAGCACGTCACGGTCAGGCTGAGGGTGCGGCCGCTGCCAGCGGCCGTCACGGAGTTCTTGACCAAGAACGCAGGTGCTATCAAGCGGCTGTATGCTCAACGTCGCGCCGAGGAAGAGGAGAAGAAGGGCGGAGTGGATGCCGCCGACGGAGAGGGTGCAGAAGAAAAGGAAGAGGGCGAGGAGGGACTCGAGGCGGACGTCGACGTCGCCGAGGGCGGCAATGTCCTCACCATCAAGGACTTCCGCAAGCAACTGCTCGACGCCTTCGCCGAGGCCAAGGGCGAGAGCGAGGTCTGGGCCGGCGTGGCCGAGAAGATTGCCGCTTTCGGGCCCAGACGGACAGGCCCGAATCTGCTGATCGACGAGACCGGGCAGAGGGTTCTGCCTCATGTGTAAGTCGTTCCTCAGTCCTCGTTTGTCGAGAAGGAGTCATGTGGGAACGAGAGAGAAAGCTGACAAAGGACATACAGCCTCTCCACCGACGCCGAGCAGCACTCGGCAATCACGCCCTCCTCCACCTCGGAAACCCTCATCCCGCACGACTTCACCGACAAGATCACCTACGCCTTCCAGCTCGCAACCTACCAAGGCCCGCTCTGCAACGAGCCGGTCCAGGGCCTCGCCGTCGCCGTCGAGGCCGTCGACATCGACCCGGGCGCGTCGGGCGACCGCTCCGCGCTGGGGCGGCTGACGGGCGAGGTCATCAAGGCGGTGCGCGGGGGGGTGCACGGCGGCTTCCTCGACTGGTCGCCGCGCATGCTGCTGGCCATGTACAGCTGCGAGATCCAGTGCAGTACCGAGGTGCTCGGCCGCGTCTACGGCGTCGTCACGCGCCGCCGCGGCCGCATCGTCAGCGAGGCCATGAAGGAGGGCACCCCCTTCTTCAGCATCACCGCCCTGCTGCCCGTCGCCGAGAGCTTCGGCTTCTCCGAGGAGATGCGCAAGCGCACCAGCGGCGCCGCCCAGCCCCAGCTCGTCTTCGTCGGCTACGAGATGCTGGACGAGGACCCGTTCTGGGTGCCGTGGACCGAGGAGGAGATTGAGGATCTGGGCGAGCTGGCGGATAAGGAGAACGTGGCGAAGAGGTATATGGAGGGCGTGCGGAGGCGGAAGGGCTTGTTCGTGAAGGAGAAGATCATCAAGGATGCGGAGAAGCAGAGGACGTTGAAGAGCAAGTAAGAAGGTGGCGGGGGGAGGCAGGGGGGCTGCTGACTGAAGTGAGTTGCGGATTGTGAAGTAGACAAAAATGGAAGAACATCATCATGGCCTCTCATCAATTGAGTAGTGTGGCTCCCCCTTGGTAGGCCTTTCAGATACGTGCGAGCGCTTGTTGGAGTTCACTTGCAAGCGTGGAAAGTTTTTCAGGAAGTGTTGACCTGGGAGCCTGCCTTGGCTTCGCTCGCCTGGTGCGCTTTGAGAAGGTTTACTCGCACGATAGAAGCTCCTTGTCACGGGAAGACTTAGTAGAATACATGCATTTCCGTTTAAAACGGCGGTGTTTGCATGGTCATCTCTGCCTCTGAGCCTTTTTCTTCTTTTCTTCGCTCTTCGGACATGCTGAAGTTAACATAAGCGCTGTCATAGGGAGCTGTGCAGCGATCAACGTTACTTCAACAACAGCGGCAGCGGTCATTGCTACTTCGGAAGCTAACAGAGACAGGGACCATCTGCTTCGAAACCCTAGTATCACTCCCGATACCACGGATGCAGACACAAATGGCTCTTTTGTTCTCTTTTAGTTTTCTAGTAACTAAAATGCCCACACACATCGCAACAAACCCAGTCATCATCAGCAGGATCCAAAGCAATATGATCAAATCTTGGTGGAATGTACCCTCTATCAACCACGCATAGACTCCCTACTTTTTTCCCATCAAAAAATCCACAAAAGCACAATCTCCCATCATAATCGTCACAAATCCTTCTTCATCTCCGACTCGACCGCCTCATCGTCGTACCTCGTCACCTCGCCGTCGCCCTCGGCATCCTCCACATCGCCGTCCTCCTCCTTCCGCACCAGCAACAGCCTCTGCTCCTCGAAATCCTCAAAGACCTCGGGCCCGAACCGCTCGACGACGTCCAGCACCTCCTTAGCGACGCGGCGGCGGCGCTCGCGCAGCCGCACCAGCGCGCCCTTGCTCCAGGGGTTCAGCGCCACCAGCAGCGGCGGCAGGCTCTTGACGACGTCCATGCCGACCTCGCCGATGCGCAGGCCGGCGAACGTCACGGCGACCATCAGCGCGAAGAAGGCGGGGACGAACAGCTTGAGGGGCAGCCAGGCGGGGACCCACGTCGTCGCGCGCGCCCACCACGGGACGGCGGCGGCGTCGCACACGTCGGCGCCGCCGCGACACAGGACGAGCCAGACGGAGACGACGCCCGTGTACCACGCGTACAGGGCGGGCGCCAGGCCGAGCGCGACGAGCATCTTCCACGTGCCCACGACGTCGCGCGCCTCGAGCTTGACCGACGAGCCCGCCAGCGCCTTGCGCTGCTTGCGGACCGAGATGACCTTGGCGGTGACGAAGACGGGCCAGAAGAGGGCGAGCGACGGCAGCGTGCCGGCGACCAGCGCGCCCACGAAGGCGACGCGCTGCAGCAGCGTCGCGAGCACGTACAGCCACGGCCGCCGGCCCACGTCGCCCCACTCGACCTGGTGGTCCTTGACGCCGAGCGAGCGCAGCTGCCGGTTGTACGCCGTGACGGAGCGCGTGAGCTTCTGCACCTGCGGCGCGTCGCGGAAGCGCGCGTACCCCTCGAGCAGCCGGCGGTTGAGCTCGACCGTGGTCGAGAGCGGCAGCTTCGCGCGCAGCGGCTTGTACAGCCGCCGCGTCGCCTGCACGAGCATCAGCGTCTCGTGGTCGGGCGCCTGCTGCGTGACAGTGGCCAGCGACGCCTCGATGGTGGCGAGCAGGGACGAGACGGCGTGCCGTTTGGAGTCGCCCCCTTCGGCGAAGGCGGCGATTTGGTCGGGATGCACGCGGACGGGGCCGCCGAACTCGACGACGGCGCGTGAGCGGAACTTGTTCGGGTGGAAGTAGTTCATGCCGCACGGCAGGATGGTGAGACCGCAGGTGGGATCGCGGGCGAGGGTGCCGAGGGCGATGATGGCGGCGCCGGCTTTGAGGGGGAGGAGGGAGGGCCGGTCGTGCGAGCCGCCTTCGGGGAAGATGCCGATGCAGCCGCCGGCGATGAGCTCGTTATAGACGGCGTCGAACATTTGGTGTTGGTCGATGTGCGGCGAGACCTTGTACGAGGTGCCTTCGTCGCGCAGGGCCTTGTGCAACGGGTGGTCGGGCTCGAAGGGCTTGAACGGGGTACGCAGACGCAACGTGTCGGCGGAGAGGATCTCAGCGATGGACTGCTGCTCCGGACTCTCTGTGCCGACCTTAGGCAGGATGATGTTGCCGCCGACCATGAACTGGGACGAGGTGAAGTCGAGGCCGTCGCCCCGGGCGCGCACCAGGGTCGGGTCGCCTTCCGGATCGGGCAAGTAGATCTTCCCGGGGCCCGGCTTGATGTGGTCCATGGCGCGCACGACGGGCAGGGCGCCCATGCGGCCGGCCATGGCGCCGATGTACGGCTCCCGCATCGACTTGTCGGCGATGAGGAAGGAGACGCGGCGGCCGGCGTGGTGCTTGAGGATGCGCATCAGCAGGACCGAGTCGACGAACTGGTTGGCGTGCGGCGCGGCGATGATGATGACGGGCCCCCGCGCAGGCACCCGCCAGGCGTTGCGCGGGTAGACCTCGCGGAAGAAGATGTCCAGGCAGAGGGTGAAGATGAAGACTCCAATATCGTATACCCAGGGCACCAGCGGCCGCCGGTGCTGCGTGGAGGCCATGGTGGGCGTGGATGTGGTGTCGTTAGAGCTGGGGCGAGCTCCAGGTGGAAGTTGTGTTACGTCGCGCGTCCAAAATCGAAAATCGGCCTCGGCTGCCAGCCTGTGTCTGGAATCCTGCTGGGTGCGCGCCAACAAAGGCTGGAAACACCAGTGTTCACAAGGCCGGTCTGCTTGATCTCATGGCATGGTTGACTTCCGTATGTAGGCTCGTTGGTTCACGGTTCTGTTGTGCACATGCGATCAATCAACACTCCGACTGGCCTAATGCGACCGCACTCACGATGCCATATCGGTATCGCATCCAGAAGCAGCCCATGCGGAGAGATCAAATGTCAAAAGGGCACAGTCGGTACATTTACGCATCCATGACGCCGAACGGGATGGTACCTACCTAGTGCACAGGAAGGGTTGCTTATCAGTTAGCGTCGAAGGAGCAGTCACTAGCAGCCGCTGCTTATCGCGGTGGCTGGGACGGCCACTAGCCCCAACCTACTCTAACCGAGCGTGTGCAAAACATCATCCCAAGTCTATCGCAATGTAGGGGTGAGAATCATGACGTTGGAAGATCTTCACATGATGCGGCGCTGGGCGCCTCGCCACCCGGGTGTTGCGTTGCGCACATACACCTCTCTTGCCGAGCCAGATGGCCAGCGATGTAGAGCTCCTCGTAGGATTGAGCTGGGCACCAAGCCTTTGGGGGCGGGAAGCGTCGGGCCATTTAATAGAGCGATGGTGTTGGTGGGTCGTCTGTCGCGTGTCAATTGGCTGCCTGGATCCCTGGTGTTGGCCGGGCGGCCTGAGCCGCGAGCCAGCCCAGATTGGGCACGACATCTGAACTCCACGTCCTCCATCGTCGCCATTTTTCACATGCTCACAATGCTGCCAAGAAATCGTGCGACCAGCGTGGGAGAACGCCTGTCCGGCTCGCAGGTCGCATCGAGCTACCTTGGGAAAGGCCAGGAAAGAGCAGCGGCCCGTATCTCCAGTCTTCCGATTGCAGCATGCTGATCATGGCTCTTCTTTCACAGCCCGGCTCCGAGCAGTAAATGTCGCGAACATCGGCGCAGATCAGTGGGCAAACGGCCTGATACGAAACCCTCGCGGCAACCGGCTTGGACAGCCCATTTTTCGCGTGAGGACAAACCATCATCATCATCGCTCACTCTCGCTAGGTTTGATGTCCGCGCCAGGACCGCCCAGTGCCCGTCCTCCCGTGATGCTTACTGCGGAGAAAAGTCAGCATACGTCATACGATGACACGGAATCCGCATAACCGAAAGAAGGCAGTCGCGTCCCGACGGCCGAATGCGCAAACACATCCGGAGACGAGCGGGCTGACCGGTCCGGACACGCATGCAAAGACTCTTCTTTTTGTCAGCCCGGGCAGAGCCGCCCGCCTCTCGCCGAGCAGTGAGCACAGGCCCTCGGAGCGACGGAGCCCAGCGGCTGTGAAGTGGCTGACTGGCTGGAGGCTGGTCTGGCCTGGCCAGCTCATGGTGCTCGGCGGGGTCAACACGCGGCGCAATGGACAGCAGCTGCGCATGCTTTTGTACAAAGAGGCAGTAGGATGGCGCAGCTGAAGGACTAAAAATACATAGGCGTCGTAAAGACCAACGCTGGGTGGCGAAGCTCGCGGGTCGTGCGTCCAGGGACCCAACTCAGCCCGCGTGCAGCCTGAGTAGCGGTGAACGTGCTCACGAGCAGAGGCCGAAAGAACCACCGTGCCGGAGGGGCGATCAGCGATAGCGCGCGGCAACGAGGCGAAGGTTGAATCGACGTGAAGATTGTCGATTCCGGGGCCGAGAGGCAATGCGCGGCTTCGGCTGCGGCGAGGGCGACGTGGGTGGCGATGGGGTGAGGGTGGTGGTGTCGGAGGTCGTGGTGGTGGTGGTTCGGCCGGTGAGCAGGCGTTCGGCGGCTGCTCCCGCGCTTTCCCCAGCGCGACGCGGCATGAACGCGTGCTCGTTGGGGCAATGTGCGACGCCGGATGACGGACATGCAAGTCAGATGGGCAGGCGCGATAGGCAGACAGGCAGAGGCGAGTCTGGGCTACTGGGCTAGCTACACGGAGGTGACAGCTCAGGTGGTGACGCGGAACCCACACGTTCCAATAGCCGGCCGCTTCGGGCTAGGGCGATGCGGATGAAATGGCGGTATTGGACAACAGTTGGCTGTAGGCGGCTCTCAAGGCGGAGGTGGCCCTAGTTGCGGAGATCGTCGGGCCTTTGCGTCGCGCCGCGCTCGGGCAGGCAGGACTCCACTGGCATGAGCCCGAAAATTCTCAATGCTCAACTGACGGTGGGGAACGTGCCTGCTTAAGTAGAACAGCGGTTGCCGCCATGCTGTGCTCGAAGCCTAGCCAGTTCCCCTCGCCTGCTGCGGAACACACGACTCAGCAAGAACATCAAGCACCATGGATTCGGCGTGGTCCGAGAAGGACCTCCCCGGCTACGACGCCCGCAGCGTGCGCAGCGCCTCCACAACCTCGAGCGGAAACACCCACGTGCCGCCCGTCGTGCACTACCAGGCCAACGAGAGAGATGTCGACCGGTACCGTAGCAGCGTCGGCGCCATCATCGACACCACCTACATGCAGCCCGGCGGCGACGACGTGTACGACGCCAAGGTCAAGCTGCTGAACGAGGCGCTCCTGGACATGGGCATGGGACGGTACCAGTGGCTCCTCACCGTCGTGACCGGCCTGGGCTGGTTCCTCGATAGCGTACGTCGACTCCTTCCCGTTCCGGCTAGTCCGCCGCTGACTTGCCCCCCCAGTTTTGGATGTTCTCGTTCGCCTTCATCCAGCCCGCCGTGCAGAACGAGGCCAAGTTCTTCACCAGCAATGCCGCCCTGCTCACCGTGTGCCAGTACGTCGGCCTCACCGTCGGCGCCTCGGTGCTGCCCATGGTGTCCGACTTCATCGGCCGCAAGACCGTCTTCAACTTCTCGCTCGCCCTCATGTGCATCACCGGCCTCATTGGCGCCGGCATGCCCACCTTCACCGGCCTCTGCGTCGTCGCCACCTTCATGAGCATCGCCGCCGGCGGCAACCAGGCCGTCGACAGCTCCATCTTCCTGGAGATCATCCCGGCCTCGCACCAGTACCTGCTGACCATGCAGGGTGCCTACTCCGGCCTGGGCAAGCTGGTCGCCGCCCTCGTCTCTTGGTAAGCTCAATGCTTCGCCCAGCTCTCCTCACGCTCCGGCTAACCAGTCCAGGCCTCTGATCTCCAAGTACTCGTGCGCCGCCGACGCCACGCCCGAGACGTGCAACTACGCCAACAACATGGGCTGGCGCTATGCCTGGTGGACTCTGGGCGCCATCACCGTCGTCTTCTGCATCATCCGCTACTTCTTCACCCTGCACGAGACGCCCAAGTTCCTGCTGGGCCAGAACCGCGACGCCGACGTCGTGGCCACGGTGACGGCCATCGCGCACCACAACGGCCGCCAAACGTGGCTCACGCTCGACGCCTTCCAGCACATCGAGAAGATCCACGGCCCGCCGACGCTGCGCGCCACGCCCGCCAACAGCTCCAAGGCGCGCCTCTGCCTGCAGCCCTTCCGCCCGTCGTGGCTGCGCACCCTCTTCTGCACCCGCAACCTGCGCACCAGCACCACCGTCCTCATCGTCATCTGGTCGCTCGTCGGCCTCGCCTTCCCGCTGCACGCCGCCTTCGTCACCCGCTGGCTCGCCGCGCGCCACCCGTCCACCAACGCCTTCAGCACCAGCCTCACCTTCCAGACGCACGTCTACACGGCCCTCTGCGCCATCCCGGGCCCCATCGTCGCCGGCTTCCTCATCGAGACGGAGCGCCTCGGCCGCAAGAAGACGGGCGCCGCCGCCACGCTGCTCGCGGGCGTGCTGTCGTTCGCCTACGCCTCGGCCCGCTCCAAGGGCGACGTCATCGCCTGGCAGTGCGTGCTCGCCTTCGCCCAGAACGCCGTCGTCAGCCTCATGTTCCTGTACGTCGCCGAGACGTTCGCCGCGCCCGTCCGCGGCACCGGCATGGGCGTCGTCGGCGCCGCCGGCCGCGCCGCCGGCCTGGTCGGCGCCCTCATCGTGGCCCTGTGCGAGAGCAGCAGCAGCGCCCCCGTGTGGGTGGCCAGCGGCTGCTGGATCGTCGCCGGCGCGCTGTGGATGGCGCTGCCGTACGAGATGAGGGCGAGGGCGTCGAACTAATCGAGTGGTTTGTCCCTTTCTTGAACATTTTTTTTTCCTGGTCCGTGTTCTTTTCTTTTTTCACACGGATTTTTTTGTAAAGTGGGTGCGTCGTTTTTCCAGGAGTTTGACAGGTTGCGAGCGGGGGGCATTGGGAACTCTCCTTTTTTATATCATGACGATGATCATAACGATGGCATTATGAGACACGCTCTTTGGTTTTAGATATACCACACGAACTCTGGGGAAGGGAAGGTGGGCGGGAAAGCAACCATCTGAGAGAGATATAGATACCAAGCTCGGATGGAAAAAATGTTGATATTGCAAAGGCAACTGTATATATGATAAAAACGTTCCTTACAAGTCTGTGTTGCGTGCTGCCTTCTCACGCTTGCCAATGCTTTATTACTTTGTGTCGCCCTAAGCCCGTAAGATTTCGCAGAAAACCCCCCGACCCAATACCTGCTTCGAAAATTATAAAACCAAGTGCTCAATTTTCATCACATCCAGATACTTTTCAGAGTCATGTCATTGGCTTTTCTTCTCAATATCTTTCCCTCACCACCTGAGCCTTTCTGCGCGACCTCGGTTGCATCGCCCCCAGCGTGGTGCAGACCATTCAAGTGCTCCGTCAAAAGAATCCTCCGCATTGAGCCAGCAAAATTCTCGTCCTCACCCTCACATGACAATGCAAGAGCTCTTGGGGTTCCCAAAGAGGACACCGAGGTTAGGCATGTTGGTGATATTTGTTGAGCTTTCTGAAGAGTTTGGTGGGATTTTCTGGAGAAACTGGTGCAGACGTCCGTCGCAATGCTCAAGAGGGCTCAGAGTCTATATGTACCTGCTCATGCAAGAACAAACAGTCCTTCCGAACGAAACCATCCGTTGGCTTGGAAACGCCTGATACACCTTGATATTGTGTGCTTACCTGGGACGAATGAAAATGAAAGTCGACCATCCGACCGACAGGCTGGAGATAGGTGTGCGGCACGCCGAAAACGGCCGGGCCACATGTTGTCGGCGGCATCGCTTTGAATCTCCGGCCATCAATGCTGACACCACAACAGTGCTTGCAGGCCTCTGAAAGACGGACGCTTCCAGGAATGCGACGTCCGACTGACGGTTGTCCACCCGCTTTGTCTGGAGCAACGGTGAGCCCGAACCGACGGGCTGCAAGTCCGCATTCCCAGTCAGTATACCGCTCACTGGCGGCTGCTGTCCTTGGTTCCGGTCCGATTTCGCTCCAACTCAAAAAGGACTGACTTGTTTTTCACAGACCACGATTTCATACGGAAACTCTGTATTACGGAAGAAGACTGTTGCAATGAGCACGTTACAAGCGAATGAGTGAGTGAACAGCCGCCGAACTCCCCTGAGGCTGTGATTCTTGATCTTCCCGCCCTGTTTTATGCGCGGCGACATTCTCCTTGGGCCCCCAGTGGAAGGCGGCTAGAAAGTGCGAAAAGATAGCCATCACCCATCAACAGTCCTGCTCAGATCCACGCAACGTCAAGGCGTCTACCTGAACAGCTCAATGGCGTCAAGGATCTACTCAAACATCAGTACAAACCGTCCCGAAGCTCGCAGAAAGGACGAATCTACACTTACATAGTTCGGCGTTAGGAAGCTATCGCCACTGCTGCCGGAAACGACGGAAATCGTGATCGTGTTGTCCGTCGACAGCGCGCCGTCGGGGATGGTGAAGTCGTAGATCTCGCCGTAGCCGCGGTACGCGCCGCGCGTGACGCCGCGCGAGTCGATCTTGGTGGGCGCGGCGGCCGAGTCGGAGTGGTCGTTGACGGTGATGGACGGGCGGCCGCCGGCGAAGGACAGCGTGGTGCCGACGCGCAGGGTGGCCTCGCCGCTGGCGTCGGCGGCGTCGAGTGCGAGGGCGATGGTCAGCGGATCGTTGAGGCCCTTGAAGAGGGCCATGGGCACGCTGCTCGCGTCGGACGAGCCGACGGTGTAGGTGACCGGGCCCCAGTCGGACATGCGCGCGTCGCTGGGGTGCATGCGCAGCTGGTTGGCGGCGTTGAGGAAGCCGTCGGGCTTGCCGTCCCACGCGCCGATGAGGAAGAGCGGGTTGGCGTTGGCGGTCCACTCGCTGGCGATGTCGGCGCTGGTGGCGGCGCCGGCGGTCACGGTCACGCTGGCCTCGGCGACGTTGAGCTCGGTCTGGTAGAGCACCATGGTGTAGGTGCCGGGCTTCATGGCGGGCGAGGTGAAGGCGCCGGCCGAGGAGGCGTAGGTCCAGTACTGCGCGGCGTCGTTGTACCAGTGCAGCACGATGTCGTAGGCGGAGCCGTCCACGCCCGACGCGGTGCCGGTGACGGTGCCGCGCGCGCTGTCGGCGACGTAGCCCTCGAGGTCGAGGTCGGCCATGAAGGAGAAGTCGACGTTGGCCAGGGTGGGGATGCCCGAGCGCGACCAGTACATGGCGTAGGGCCCGTGGAGCCCCTGGCGGAAGTCCTCGGTCTGGACGTGCCCGCTGTTCATGTACCAGTACAGCGCCGTCATGTCGCCGCCGTTGTTGGTGTTGATGTCGCGGTGGAAGGGCCCGCCCGAGGACGTCTCGTACTGCGGCATCAGCATGCAGGCGTGCGTCGCGTCGCTGTACACGCAGTGCACGTCATCGTCGATGAAGCGCTCCGACGAGTAGAACTTGCTGCGCGTCTCGCCGTCGACGACGAAGACGTCGGACCCTTCGACCGTCGACGTGCTGTCTGCCGTGGTCGACGCGTCGCCGAACGGGTACTCGCTGGGCAGCTCTGACGCATCCAGGCGGGCGATGTAGCGCAGCTCTCCAATGGCGGGCTCGGCGGTGGTGTAGGTCGCCATGTAGATGACGGGGTCTCCCGACTTGAACACATAGTAGTGGACGAGCGTGTCCGTTGTGCAAGTGACCTTGATCACGTCTGGCTCGTCGTCAGCGAGAACTGAGTGGTTTTCAAGGGAGTTGGTTTACCGTCAATCGTCTCGGCAGTGACGTCTGCGGAGCCAAGGCCGGAACCAATGTGAGATCCCTGCGCGGAATACTGGTACTCCTGGCCGTAGAAGACGATTGACGTGATGTCGCAGCTAGCACTATCAACGGTGACGACCAGGGAGTTGGATGATCCCGCGTCGATGGTGTAGCTGTCGCCATTGTCTGTGAGGCCAAATGCAGCCAGTGCGACCTGGCTGCAGATGGAGACGAGGAGAGCAATTGAAAAGGCCGCCAACATTGTGAGCGGCGTAGAGAAAGGACGACGGAGTTGCTGGTCCAGGGGAAAGATGTGAGCGCGGCACTGGTCTTTAACATATCTGTGGAGGCTCGCCGGACTCGCGGCTATTCAAGACCATGTACGCGTCCATTTCCACGTCGAGGCGAATAAACGTACAGTCGTAAATTGAACGGAAGATTGGGAGTTTAGCGACCTGCCGCATGCAAGGGCAGTTACACAGACAATTGCACCGATTGGAGGACTTTTGAAACGTCGAATCCCCGTCAGGTGGGAGCAACGTGGAGAGAAGCCGAAGATCTACAGGTCAAATGCCCTCTTTTACATCTCCCCCGGCTCCTGCAGCCTTGGCGAACGCGCAACAGATAGTAGCTGCAGCTTGACTTTACCGTATGCAGTTGGACACGGCCGGTTCGGACCGGTCGAGGGTGCGCTCGGACCGGTGGACGCGACGCTTTTGGCAAATATTGACTGCTATTCTGTGCGACTGTTTGAAGTGGCCTACCCGGCCTTCGGGCTGTTCTCGAGCGACAAATGCGCGAACGCCGAGCTCTCCTTGTATTGGCCTACGCCCGATCTGAAGAAGCTTGGTCAAATAGTGCAGAGCAATGCCGGTAAACAAGGATCTGACCACGTGGAGGAGGCGTAGATCGCCACTGATCCTCCAGCCTATTCGGAGCGTTGCTGTCCGAGTTCGGCAACGACTTCGTCGTCACTTATTGATGGACGGGCGGAAAGAACACTTTATTATACAAGAGTGGTATGAGCAATGAAAGGAAAATCCCTTAGCTACGCGTATAGTCAGTCGGGTTTGTTTAGGCTCAGTTTGTGGGGGTTCTGAATCTCTGTACCCATTCAATCGCCGTAGCTGTATGCCACACTGGAAATGGGGTTCTTCAGACGCCCGTCGCGGGAGAAAAGTCGGTCGTGGAAATGAAACAGCCATAGGCTATTTTGAGAGTTATGTAAGTTAAGTGCCAGATTTGAGTCAAGCAGAACTCGAAGGTGTCACTGAGCTACCAAATCACTGGCCAGCGGACATTTGTGGGCTATGCGCACTTTTGTTTTCGTTTCTAAAAGTAGAGAGACGAGGGATAGCCTGAGGGGGGGGGGGGGGGGGGGGGGGGGGGGGGGGGGGGGGGGGGGGGGGGGGGGGGGGGGGGGGGGGGGGGGGG